>BRDA01003471.1:14827-25172 GCA_036984385.1 Crenuchus spilurus
AAAAAAAAAAAAAAAAAAAAAAAAAAAAAAAACCCCCCCCGACCCAAAATTTTGGTGAAAAAGGATGATCACCAATTTTTTTTTTTTTTTACTTGGCCTAATTTAAAGACTGCAACTAGATTTATTGAGATTATTTCCCATCTGCTTTTGTTTTACATATAATTAATGCAATAAACAGCATAATTATTGCAAAATGTGTATTTATTAAACATTTCTTTGTATCAAAAATAACTCGACGCACAATAAGACAACGTAGTGCAAAATCTAAATATAGTAACATGCATTACAAATACAGAGCTATCAGAGCTCAAAATACTGTCAACATAGGATTCACATCCATGCATTCCTGGTCCTGTGTGTCTGCATGCGCCTCATTTTCTTCAAGCTGTTGGGGAAAACAATAACTTTTAAGATTAAAATTATCATTAAATAGCCCCATTCAGTAGTGTTTAGTTAGCTAGTTAGCTTTAGCATAGCAAACACACCTGGGATTTCGAGGCCTTCAGCAATTTGTCCCTTTTTTCCTTTTCGTCTCTGTTGTGTAGTAAATGGTAAAACACTCTTGCTCGCTCCACAGCAGGTTCTCGTTTTTTTCTACAGTCCAGGAGAACCGCAGTTTCCAAGCTCTACCCATCAGATATTTGTGTATTTACTATTTGCCTTTGCGGCTCTCCGTAGCTCTCCAATTGGTTCCCAACCCTGGTCAACCAGGGTTCAACTATTACAACTTGCGATAATATTAAACATGTTTGATTTTATCAGAACGCCTCGACGCGAACAAGACTGACTAAAACTTTCAGTCCTGACCACCTTACACTTAACCATCGAGATGACGCGACTGCAACTTGACTCTAGCAAGACTCTCGTGATTTTAGCCCGACTTTGAAAATTTGTCTGCGACTGTAAAATTGTGTGAAAGTCGTTAGGTGTAAGGTAGACTTAACTTACAACTGGTCAAATGTTAGGAGTTTTTGTGTTGTATCCTTTTAATTATTAAAACAAGTACCACAGAAATAAAATTATGAGATTACTTTTTGCACACCATAATAATTGTAACTAATAATTACAAAGTAATCCAATTACAGTTTTAGAGTATTCATTTGTAATTAATTGCTTTTTTCTTTGAGTATCTACCTCAGCCCTGCTCATTTGTCTTTTTCTTTGTCTGCATCTTGTATCCCTTCTTTATTTGTCACCAAAACATTTCATGCTCACTCATGTTTACAACTGCACATCTAATAGCGCTGGCTCAAACTCTCCACTTCCTGCGGATGTCAAGGTCTCAGGGTCATGTTTACTCCAGCAGTCATTCAGCAGCGCCTTCAGCCCAGTCGAAAAGTTTGCTTGGCACTATCAACATCTGCTCTGAGTTGACTGTAAATGTGTTACGTAAGCAGAGAGTGTTATTGCTTTCTCCATCTCCAGGGAACACCATGCTCCAAATCATCAGCATCCCACTGCTTCGTCTCAGATCATCTGACAGCACCTTCACCTTCTACTGTGCTGATTCAGAGAGATGTGAGCCAACAACAAAAGAACATAGAAGAAAAAAATCTCTCTTTCCACACAGGCCCAAACAGGCTACTGAAGTGTCTTTGAAAGGCCAAAATGTCTTCATCTTCAGGCCTCAAATCTATAATAAAGCCGCACACATCTGACGACAACCTTGAACGTGGACCAAAATGATTTTAACTAAATTAAATTGAAGTTTATAGTTAAAAATAGAATATTTAAACTAAATTAAGTTTTGCTATAATGGCTTCATGGCTCTATTATTCTCTTTTAATTTTGAGATGCATTAGTGTTATTACAATAGAACGTAATGACTGTTTATTAATCTGCTTTGTTCTCTTCACTGTCTCTGTATAATAGTATAAAGACATGTGTTGACTTGTCTGCCCTCTAGGGCACAATTACATTTGGTTTGGAGTACCTGGCTCTTGACTTACTCAGTGTGAAGTTTTAAGGTTTGTAGTGCATACACCAGATGGATAAAAGTTGGCCCGTTCTCTGTGACTGTGTTTGCGGTTTGGGCTCGGGGTCAGGTCTCCCGTGACTGACCTTCTGGGTATAGTTTAATGATTTTCTAAACTCTCCCAGCCTCTGGCTCCTGCCAAAACTTTTCACTCATCTTTGAGGTCAGTATGCAGTTTTTCCCAGTACTGAGGTCCAGTGAACTTGAATAGAAAGCTTCAAATGATTTAGTGATATGTGTAAGTGATTGGACAGTTTATAAAAGTTTGTCATTTTGCCTCTGTTCCAGCCCACTGCATTAAAATGAAATTATTAGTATGAAGTTATGGTGTCAGCTTTGTTGTAATGGTATTTCCTATACTGGCTTAACTATACAGAAATGGCAGTGCTTTACAGTGGTGGGCAGTAACGGAGTACATTTACTCGAGTACTGTACTTAAGTACATGTTTTGAGTATTTTTACTTTACTTGAGTATTTATTTTTTGGTGAACTTATGACTTTCACTCCACTACATTTCAAAGACAAATACTGTACTTTCGACTCCACTACATTTCTATAGTTACTCATTCCTTTTGGCTCAGCATAGCTTTGTAGTCCGCTGTTGCTGTTTTTCTTTACTGAAATGCAATTGGCCACACTCTATGCTCCTCACAAGAAAGGGAACCAATCAAATGGAGACACCACCGCACCCATGGCCATATCTCAGCTCGATGTTTGATATTTCAGGACTAAAATATTGTTCATATCAGTTTAAATGTCTTCTGTGTTTACCACAGACAAACTATATTTCTGCATTTAAGAACTCACATTTTTTATTGCATTTTTATGCTGACGTTTTACAGGTGGTGTAGACTTTTTGTTGCAGAGTGGTTCTACATGTCAATACATCATCAGCTGGTTTCAGCAAGTTACAAGGTTCTGTAAAAGCACTCAAAACAATACAGCAATGTACTGATATTAGAAAATACAATTTGCACTTTTGAATACTTGAGTACTTTTAAAAGTAAGTACTTCAGTACTTTAACTTGAGTAAACTTTTGACTGAGCAACTTTTACTTGTAGTTGAGTAAGATTTGACCACAAGTATCAATACTTTTACTTACTGTAAGTACTACAGTTCAGTACTTTGTCCACCATTTGTGCTTTATATACATAGTCAGTCAGTAAGAGAGAACCTTAAGTAGAGAAATTAGGACTGAAATCTGCCTGATATCTGTGACTGTACATTGTCAGATCTTCTCCAGTGATGAGCTTGACTACTAATTCAGATGTTTTAAGTTTTGTCATCTGTAAATGAAATGGGTGGCCTCTCAGCGCTGAGGTCTTGGGTTCAAGTCCCCAACAGGGTGAAGTTTTGATGTTCTCCCTGTGTTTGCCAGGGTTTCTTCTGGTCACTCCAGTTTCCTCAAACAATCAAAAAACATTGAGATCAGGTGATTTGGCTACTCTAAATTTCCTTGGTGTGTGTGAACGAATGTGTACAAATATATGTATGGCCAGATATGATTGGCACTCTGTCCTGGGTGATCCCCCAGTGCTTGATGCAGTTCTCCAGATGGACAGTCGCTTCTGGTTGAGAGTATGCTGTGCGCAGTTAGCTGCCAATTGGTGCATGTAGTTGAGTTGTAAGTGTGTAAATGGATTGCGTTGATTGCAAAAGCATCCTTGGGTATTAGAAAGGCACTATATAAGTTTAATGTTCATTCATTCATTCAGATGCAGCTCAGTAGGGTTCAGTTCAGGTCTTGACCAATCAAGGGCTTTCTACTTTTTGGACCTGAAATACTCCATAGTTGCTGTAGTTGCTGTAGAAGCATGTTTCAGGTTGCTGCTCTGCTCAAAGGTGAAATGCCATCCGTTTGTTTAAAGCCTTTGTTTGGGTCTGGTTAGTTAAGATCCCAGCTAACAGATTTTTTCAGTAGAACGTTTCCTGGATGTTGGGTCTTAGAACATTCTATCTGTGACGTTTCCTAGATGTTTCAAGAATGTTTTTATATAACGGTTTTGTAATGTTCCAGTAACATTGCTGCAACATTATGAGGACCTCACCTAGAGTATGTTACAATACCGGCCACACACACACTTTCAAAACTGTTTTGAAATCTTTAAAGTGTTACTAGTTTAAACAACCAGTCAGGGGTTGTTTGTCTAAATGGGAACGTTTCAAAAATGTTCTGCAAACCATTATTACATTACACACTTCCAGAAAGTTCTGGGAACATTATTTCTATAGCATTACAGGCTAACAGGATAGCTTTCCTGGAACCCATTAAAACATTGCTGAACATCCTGATAATGTTTTCAGTTAGCTGGGATATTGCTGTGCAGTTCAGAGTCCATGCTGTCCGTTCACTCAGTTCAGCAGGCTTATTTTTAAGTTAAGATCCCAGCTAACATATTTTGTCAGTAGAACGTTTCCTGGACGTTGGGTCTTAGAATGTTGTATCTGCGACGTTTTCTAGACGTTTCAAGAATGTTTTTATATAACGGTTTTGTAATGTTCCAGTAACATTGCTGCAACATTATGAGGACCTCACCTAGAGTATATTACAGTACCGGCCACACACACACTTTCAAAACCGCTGTCTATTTTTCTATATTTCCCAGATAAAGTGGATTGTTTTGGATTATGAGAAGTTCCTTTTTACTCCTCTTGACATCACAGAGGTGATGACTGTGAAACTGGGAGACTTAATTTTTTTGTAAACTGTCCATTTCTGTTGTTTTTTGCCTTTGTTTACATCCTGGATTATATCCTAGAAATTATTCTTTGGTCATTATTGCAGTTTTGTTGCTTTGTTTGGTTGTAAATGTTTTGTAAGTGACTAATTTTATGACTTTTTTGCCTTGTGGCCATTTATTGTTCTGGTGCTGATGCTAATGCTGCAACAGCGCACAGCTGGATATGGAAAAAAAAACAGCAAAATCTCCTAAATTTTTTGACTTCCTAAAATAGGGGGACTATGGATTCATCTTGAAGATCATATGACTATGATTCATCACACACTTAGAATTAGCAGACCAGAGGAGGATGGGTCCCCCATGTGAGTCTGGTTCCTCCCAAGGTTTCTTCCTCCAGCTCTGAGGGAGTTTTTCCTTGCCACTGTCGCCGTTGGCTTGCTCACCGGGGATTAGGGATTAATGATTTGATGTCTGTTATTACTAACCCTGTAAAGCTGCTTTGTGACATCAGTTGTAAAAAGCGCTTTATAAATAAAATTTGATTGATTGATTGATATGGATGTTCTTCATTCGGTGAATAGCCTACACCATATAGACGTTCATTAAGTCACTGTCCAGTTGCTTAGAGTATCTATGGAATGCACCAGTGGCCTACTTTCAACCCCAGTGAATGCCAGCAGTTACGCACTGTTAAAGCCCTCATCTGCAGTTGGCATGCATGATATACTCTGTGGGAGCCCACAGACATAGGATATGCACTGTTTCAATCTGATAGCAGGTCACTACCCTCATCAGCCACTGCAAGCCAGGACCCACCTGCCCTATCTTTCCCCTTCACTCCTCACATTCTATCCTTCCAAACCTTTTGCACTCATCACATAGCTTGCACATCCAGGCTACTGTGCCTTAGTGAGTGATAAGGTACAGGCACCCTGAACGGGGTGTTAAGTACCTTATAAAAGGCAGCAGAACTGGCTGCCACCTGTTTCAGCTCTAACCTAACTAATATGAATTCCTTAAGTATGCACTACTTATCCTCTGATGCTATTAGTAAAGTCCAATAGTGCAAAGCAGCTGCTTTTGAGTGTTTTATCTTTAAAACTCATACACCTGCATTGGCCTTATTGTCTGCCTTCATTCTCCACTACCCTGCCCACCTCAAATGCTCTCTCTTCTCACTCAGCTACGAGCACACAGGGGGGCAAACCACAACAATCCAGTCAGTTTGCAGACTGAGTATTGAGTAACATACCTGTACCGACAAGTCTGCAGGTTGTGTAGGTTTGGTACGTACATGAGAAAGGTTCCCTCTCATGGTTAAATGAGAGTGGCTTATTGTACGTGGAAAAAATGGCAGATTGTATCATATAATATTATTGCAACAGTGAGAGTATAATAACGGCTATTGTTCTCCTAGCCAATGCACTTCATATAGTAGCAGAGGGAGATTTCCTCAGGCTAAAGAGCTGCAAACAGCTGAAACAACGACCCCCCACCGCACCAAAGTTGGCTCTGATGCTGAGTGTGAGGGGCTAATTAAAGGTGTTCTAGCTTGTGAAGCGTGATGGCACCAAAAACATTCCCAGTGGTGTAAAACGATTCAGAATATTCATTCTAAACCAACATTCATTCACTTAAATGTGCAGGAGTGTACATTTTGTATTGCACTCTGGGTGGAAAGACAGAGCACAGCCAAATCCGATCCTGAGCCTCATCAAAGCTGAGAGAGAGAGTGAGATGCCTTTGAAGTCCACGTGGCACATTGCTCCGGTCAGCCACACACCTGACCCATATAAACAATACTGACGGAAGCCTCAGCACGGTCTGCAGCTCGCAGAAGTTGTTTTCTAAATGACTGAATGGTGTTTTTGGCCACATTTGTCCATTCAGCATGAAATGTTTAGAGGTCTATTAGGGTGAAAGAATGATGTAAGCATGCTTTTGTATCTGTGAGCTGAATGAGCCCTCTCATAGCTGCATATCTTATCTCCAGTGTCTCAGAATCCTGACTTTAATGAAGTAGGAGGGGATCGCTGGTCATTGACGTGCTTCCTCTGGGTCTGTCTCTGTCCCGGTGCATGAACCGAGTCCAGAAATGAAGCAGTTTGCGCCGGGCTTTGTGATGGCATGCCTAAAGAATTCTTGTCCTAGATTCAGCTCTGGCCTGTGACTGTGCTAATCATTTGTCCTCTGCTGAGGGTTTCATCAATAAATTCCCACATAGCTTAGCAGATTGTTTTAAGCATCACCTCTGTGCATTGCAGGTGAGTGCTGTGGAAAATCGTTAAGAGTCATTATTGTCATTTAAGTGGGTTAATTTTGGTGGATTGTTATCCAGTGGCATGAGAAAACCTCAAATCATTTTTTTGCTAGGATGTTTCCGTCACACCAGGATTAAGTTCAGCCTGCCATCTGGGGCAAGTTTTCACACTGTTGTACTGTTACCTCATCACTGTGCAAATCCTGTCCATCTGAACCTGCAAAGCACAGCTCCAAGCAGCAAAGAACAATCTCAGTCATGCAGCAGCTTCATAATCCACTATCCAGTGCCACATTTATTCACAGCTGTGGTTAAAGATGAATTATACTGTCCAACAGAAATCACTTACCTCTAGTGTTGGAGGAGGATGACAGGAGATCCTCTGTTATGCAGCGTGGGTGCTGGTGTTGATTAGGTTAGCCGGCAAGGTGCTCTGTCTCTCTCTCTCTCTCTCTCTCTCTCTGTCTTTCTCTCTTTCTATGTGTATCTCTTACCTTTTGAGAGTGTGTTTGCCCCTGTCAGTGTGTGTGAGACATCTCCCTCCTGCACTCTCAAACGCAGCATGCCATCAGGAGCCAGGGAACGAGTACAGGAAGGGAGGAGGACAGAGGGAGGGGCAAAGATACAGCCAAGAGGGAGGGATGAAAAGAAACAACAACAGGACAAAGCTGGAAGAGAAAGGAAAAGAGAGTTGGAGTGAGAGAGTAAATGAGAGAGAGAGAGAGAGAGAGAGAGAGAGAGAGAGAGAGAGAGATAATGAGTGAGAGAGTGAGTGAAAGAGTGAGTGAAAGAGAGTGAGTGAGTGAGAAAGTAAGTGAGAGTGAGACAGTGATTGAGTGAGTGAGTGAGAGAGTGAGAGGATGACAAAGTTTCCCAAACATTCCTCATTCTCATAAATGCCTAAAAACATAAAGAAGTGATAGTAATAGAGAAATGCATGAGGTTTAACCTTAAACCGTGAGGAGCACTTCAATTTATCACTGTCATAACTATACAATATACATTAGTTTCATAGTATTTATGGACTAAAGCACAATATATACTGAAGGTAATTCTCAGACTATTTCAAATGCTATTAATCTTGCTTGACACTGGAGCATCTGAAGAGTACGGAGTGCTCAAATATTTAAGTTACTTAATGATATTTAACTCCACTCTATCGTGCTGTACTCTTATATACAGAGTTCTGGGCTGTTCCATACTATTCTGAACTATTCTGTACTGTTAAGTCATCTGCTACAAATGGTTCTATACTTTTCTGCTTTGTACTTTTTTGGCCATTGTTTTCAACTGTTCCGAACTGTTCTATACTATTCTGAACTGTTCTATGTTATAATGAACTGTTCTCTACTGTTATATCCACTGTTCTGAACTGTTCTATACTATTCTGAACTGTTATGTGCTGTTATATAACCTATATAACCTTTTCTGAACTCGTCTATACAATTCCAAACTGTTCTATGTTATAATGAACTGTTCTATACTGTTTTCTCCAGTGTTCTGAACTCTTCTATACAATTCTGAACTGTTCTGTTATAATGAACTGTTCTTTACTGTTGTATCCAGTGTTCTGAACTGTTCTATACTATTCTGAACTGTTCTGTGCTGTTATATAACCTTTTCTGAACTCTTCTATACTATTCTGAACTGTTTATGTTGTAATTAACTGTTCTCTACTGTTATATCCACTGTTCTGAACTGTTCTATACTACTCTGAACTGTTCAGTGTTGCTATATAACCTTTTCTGAACTGTTTTATACTATTCTGAACTGTTCTGTGCTGCTATATAACCTTTCCTGAACTCTTCTATACTATTCTGAACTGTTCTGTGCTGCTATAAAACCTTTTCTGAACTCTTCTATACTATTCTGAACTGTTTTATGTTGTAATGAACTATTCTCTACTGTAGAATATCCAGTGTTCTGAACTGTTCTGTGCTGTTCTATAAACTTTTCTGAACTGTTCTACGCTATACTTACTCCCTACTGTTATGTCCGCTGTTCTGAACTGGTCTATAATGTTATATCTAGTGTTTTGAACTGTTTTATACAATACTGTTCTGTACTCTTGTATCAACAGTTGTACATACACACAGCACCTCTGTTTGCCATATTAGCATCACTGTTATCCTAAAAGATGAAAGCCAGTCTTTATCTTCAATAGAGCATCCACCCTCAGTGAGTGTGTGCTGGTTCCAGATGCTCTTTATGGGGCTGGAGGGTACTTAGAGGAGCTGACATCACCACGCACACTGAAGTAAACCTCTGAGGTATTTGGTTAGAGAAAAGCAAACAAAAGCAGTATTGAAAAACATCCTCCATCTGGCCACCTCCACACTGAAGGCCAACGTTTTTCTTGCCTCAGGTGGAGGAGAGGCACTGTAGATGAGTCTTAACTGAGGTTGACTTTTGAAACAGATTTGTTTCTGAAGTTGCTCTAAGACATCTACTTGTAATAGCGTCCATGTGTAATGGAGGAAGGAAATCAAATATATAGAAAGTTACACTAAACTATCAGTCAATCTGACCAGGTAAACATGTTCTGAAGCAGTGTGTTTGCGTGATGGGTCACTCATGTTATTAATGGAGTGTGTTCACACAGCTCGGCTCGGTCCCAGGGCGAGCACAGGAAGGGCAGCAGAGGATCAGCCATAGACCGCTTTGATCAGATCCACAGAATCAGCCCCTCTGTGTTTATCTTTACTCTGCAGAGGGTTTTTTTTTACTGTCATTGATTGATTCAAGGGTTTCTCTGACAGGGACCTTGTGGTTAGTTGGAGCTTGAGAAGAAAGAAGTGAGAAGTACCACTATAGTGTTTGAACAGTATATACTGCAATAAGATCTAACAAGAGACCTGATAAGAAGAATGTTTTGCATACCATGTCCCACATTACATACAGTTCAATAAGCAGCTGAGATGAGAATTGGCAAAAACATGTCTGTTTGAGAGCCTTTGAGTATAAGGGGTCATGGCTTCCGCTTGTAGGAATTTCCCAGCACTCTGGATTTAACCCCATTGCTTTTACGTAAACAAACAAAAGAGTTCTCTTAATCTTTACTATGCCTTACATGAAAACTGTTTAATATAGCACAACATACTCAAAGGAGACAGATTTCTCTAAATACAGTATGTTGCACATAATTTATAATCATGGGATTTGTCAGATTTCTTTCAGGTCATTTTTGGAGATCATTTAGTGTAATAATTTTATTTTTATTTTATATATTTTTATTCACTTATATACAGTTAATGGAGGTTACTCCCTGACTCTGTGACTCACTATTATTAAATGTGTTGTTGATTTTCCACATTGTGGCCACTAGATGTCCTCATCACCAAATAAAAGTAAAGAGGATTAGTCCAGACCTGCAGGGTTTGAATTTTTATATAATTCCTTGGCATAACATTTTGAAATGCTACATAAAA
>BRDA01003473.1:10648-23649 GCA_036984385.1 Crenuchus spilurus
ACATTCTCGAGGGGGATCACAGTCACAGTGGTGAGATGGCCGTCAGGCAGCTACACTGATAAGACTGTCTGTAGAGTGGTGACACTGACACTAGGGGGAGCTCTAACACTGTTCTACAGCAGCTACACTGAGGTTTCCTGCAGCTAGGTTTTACTGGTGGAGGCCAGTTGTAAAAATTAATTGGCTGATGCTGAATATCTAAAAAGAACAATAATCAGCCTGATTCTGATTAACTTACCTATAACTAATAATAATGATGACAATAACAGGAATTATAGCAATAATGGTAATATGGATAATAACAACAATTACAGAACTGACTGTTAAAGCATAGCACAATAGCACAGCTACAGTTGGTAACAGAGTTAATCATAATAACAATAATAAAGATGATAACAACTACAGCACAGTTACAGTTGCTACAAAATAACAGATTTGTGGGTGGAGCATGGATAAGTGTATTATAGGGTTAATAATGATATTAATGCTGCTAATGACAACAGAAAAACAAGTCTCTCCCTCTCTCTCTCTTCTCCTTGCATGTTAAGGAGTGCTGTTGCTGCAAACCTCAGCCGGGCCGGCTAAAGAAAGCCTAAGATGTGTAATTGGATTACAGCTGGGTAATCTGCAAACAGAATGAGTAAGAGGCAGATAGGAGATCAGTGAGGAATGCCTGGGTAAGGCCTGCTGAACTAGGCCCACAGCAAAACTCGCACTAAATCTACCAGAACCAGCCAGGCCTTGTGATTCGCTTGCATCATGCTGTTTTTACATCAAAGTCTCCCTGTCCGTAAACGCAGCCCTGTTTGATACGAGTATTTAAAGCACTATACATTTTTTCCCTCTTTAGTTTAGTTGATATGTACAAAAACAGGGCTGTGGATGAAGCCTTTTCATCCAAACTGGCACAACTGGTGTTTTTTTTCAACCAAACAGTTTTTTCTGAGCTTTTTAGAGCTGAAAGAAAATTGCACAATTTTTTTTCACTTATTATTAACATTACATTTTATCCAGGAGATGAAAAATACTCTTTCCTGATTGGCTTGAAGATGTATTAATTCTGTATAACACATGTAGGGTTGATAAAATAAATAGTTTCATTACACTATTACACTAGACTATGAAACACAAGGGAGCTAAATAGCAACTTAATCTGAGGCAGGATGAACAACCAGGGCTGTGAGATGAGACAAGACCAGGCCAATGACGAGACAGGACAAGACCAGGGCGGGGAGACATGATGTAGTTTAACAGCTATCGAGGTGACCCATTAAACAAAGCTTATGGACAAGGTGGTGGCAAAGAAATCTGCAACTCAGAGCAAAGTGGAGTTTCCTGCTTCAAAGCCATGGGACTCTCTGAAACTATTATCTTTATACCCAGGTAACTATTTTTAGATATTGTTGTGGATCTAGGTATACAAAGAAAACATGAGGAGTAATGTAAACATCACAGAATCAGTGCATATGCTGTTGTTGTATATATATATATATATATATATATATATCACATTATACACAATTAATAGACACTTGCCAGCCAATCAGAAGAGAGTATTTTTCTTCTCTAGGCTATAAAGGCTAATACTGTATATTGTCACACTTAGGAAAAAAACCCTTCTTAGCTTTTAATGGAAGTTCATTTACATTTTCTATACATTATATATATATTTCAAGTAATTTTGGAGCATTTCTTTTGGTCCATAGATAACGACACAGTGTAATGTCCAGCTGGCATTTTAAAGAGACAGACTGATACCAACAGTGACAATATCTTGTATTATATTATATTTTATTCATAATTGAAATACATTTAATGTATACAATCATAATATTTATTTTAAAATCTGTCATATTTTATATTCATTACACATAAAGTGACATATTTAAAGCCCTTTATTTGAAAATCATGAAAATCAGACTATTAGAATATTTCATTTGAAGTTGGACTAAATTACTGTAGTCCATATACTGTATAAACAGTAACAATAAGACAAAAAAGACTTTCACTGAATATGTAATGAATAAAAAAATAAGACATTTTACCTTTTTCATCTAAATCATGAACATAAATGAAAATTTTTTGAGAAGTTAAATACTGGCAGAATTAGGAAGTGTAGGTTCACACAGAGCCAACAAAGCTTCAATAGTGAAAAAGGGCGGAGCCAGAAAAACAACAACAGCCAGGATGATGGCGAAACACGATGCTGATTTAATTTCTGAGACCTAATTGGATAATCAGGCTCAGAGTGTTGTCACAGCAATCATTTAAAAGGTCAGAGTGTGTACAGAGTGTGTACAGACTGGGTCTGTATTGGTGTGAAGTGGAAAGGCTCTTTAGCCTGTTTACTGTCTGTAAGCTGCTTCTTCACACTCTTCATACTACAGGAATACTCCAGCTTCTGAATCATACAACTACCATAACACAACACCATCAATAACTGGCAACCCACAGACAGGTGCTGTACCTGTCCATTCACCTGTTATATGTCTGTTCTGAGGGAACAGGTTTAGAAATGTTCAGTGGTCACAGATCTTATGTAGTAACTTGTGAAATGTTTCCAAAAACAATGACAGAAATGTGTAGAAGTCTCATCACCACTTTAATTACCCAGTAACACCACCTACTAACCAACAAGACCACCATAACAACTCAACGTCTGACTGTCTGTCTGTCTACCTGTCTATCCAGCTGTCTGTCAGTGTCTGTAAATCTAGTCTGTCTGTCCATCTGTCCCACTGTCTGTAAATCTACCTGCCTGTCTGTCTGTAAATCTAATTGTCTGTCAATCTAACTGTCTGTCTGTCAATCTAATTGTGTCAATCTAGCTGTCAGTCTGTCTGTCAATCTAGCTGTCAGTCTGTCTGTCAATCTAACTGTCTGACAGTCTGTCTGTCAATCTAACTGTCTGACAGTCTGTCTGTCAATCCAACTGTCTGCCAGTCTGTCCATCTATCTATATATCTATAGTAACCACTTGCTAGGCCACAGCATGCATGTGGTAAAACCTCAGTAACCACACTGCGGTTGCTCAGTTTGTTCAGGGAACACTAATAATGTAATTATTAACTCTGGTAACTGAGACTGAAAAATAAGTTTCTTTAAGCAAACAGCTAAACCAAATGTGCTGTTGTTACTGTGAATGAAGTAAGTAGCCCTATGCTAATTGGTGACTAATCATGTTCACTCACGGTTAGCCACATTAACATGATGGACTGAACTATTCCTTTAATCACAACTAAAGCAAACAGCTCTATCAGCTGAATCCACAAGTCAGCACAGTGTGTAGTAAAGAAAGTATCTGTATTTGTTTTGGCATTGCTGAACCAAACATTGACTTAGCCAAATTTTTACTACAGACAAGTTGTTTTGCTGTGGTGGGACTGAAATGTGAACTGTGCTGGTGGGGTAAAGATGAACAGGAAACAGCCAGAAAATAAAGAGCAGGTGAACGTGGCCTCATGTCTTCAGTTTCAAACCGTCTAGACGTTGTTTTGCATGTTGTTTGTAACGGGTCCTTCCAGAGTTTGCTGGATTTACTTGCATTCCTCCTGCGTGGCTCACGGCTAACTGCAAAGCTCCAAGCCTTGATAACAGATTAGAATCATACACTTTTCAGAGCTGCACCTAATCTAGGCCTAATCTCCTCCACCGCATTAATCTAGACAAACACTGCGAGAAACTCAAGACCTTTCATGTGACGGGAATGCGCTCACATTTGTGTTGCCTTCTGGGTCTGTCCTTTAAGGAAGATAGTAATCATTAGCCACTTGGATAATGTTCATATTTATTGTACTCCATCCCTCTACCTTGTTTTCTGAGAGACTGACTGCCCATCAGGCCTAGAAGATTAACTTCTAAGACCTCTGCATGATAAGATCCCTGCCCACCTTAGACCACCAGACCTGGAAGACTGACAACTGAAACTCCTGGCTGCTGAGATTTCTGCATAGTAAGATTCCTGCCCACCTTAGACTACCAGGCCTGGCCTTGATGGAAAACTACTAAGATCTCTGCATGACGAGGTTCTTGCCCACATTAGTACACCAGGACTGGAAGATTGACTGCTGAGACTCCTGACTGCTGAGATTTCTGCATGATGAGAGTACTGCCCCGACTTCGACCACCAGACCTGATAATGATGGAATGATGTCTGCTGAAACCGCTGCATGACAATATTCCTGTCTGCCTTAGACCACCAGTCCTGGAAGACTGAGAGCAGAGACTCCTGACTGCTGAGATTTCTGCATAATAAGATTCCTGCCCACCTTAGACCACCAGGCCTGATAATGATGAAAGACTGACTGTTGAGATTCCTGACTTTTGAGACCTCTGCACAATGAGATTCCTGCCCACCATAGACCACCAGGCCTGAAAGACTGACAGCTGAAACTCCTGGCTGCTGATATCTCTGCACAATTAGATTCCTGCCCACCTTAGATCAGCTGCTCAACCTGCTCCAGATTAGCAAGGACACTGATGTTTATATGACTCTTACGCTGCTACTACTGTTATTGTTATTATTAACCATCATTATCATTGCATGTTTCACTCTTACCATGACTATTAACACTATATTAGTACACTTGAACATAACAGTCTCATAGCATGGTACAATAATTGTCTATCAATAACTTGACCAGAGGAGGATGAGACCTTCCATGTGAGTCTGGGTCCTCTCAAAGTGTCTTCCTACAGCTCTCAGGGTCTCACCACCATCACTGTTGGCTTGTTCTCTGGGGTTTTGTGTTTCTTATATTATTACTGGAACTCTGTAAAGCTGCTTTGTGACAACATCAGTTGTAAAAACTACATAAATAAATCTGACTTGGCTTGATTTGACTTATTATTGACATATCCCGTTTGAATTCCGACCCGGAGGAAATGAAATATGACTTGCTGGAGCTCGAGAAAAAGCGAGAGATTGTACAGTCTCTATGAAACTCCAGCGATGTGGAGTTTCTAGGTCAAGTGAATAAACATTGGCACCACTGAGCGTACCTTCACACACCAGCCGAGAGAGAGAAGAGTGCCGAAGCGAGAAAAATCTTCAACTTTTTCTTCCACAAAAAGTTGTCGAGGAACCTGTTTCATGGAGGCAAAAAAAGAAGAAGAAGAGCCAGTCTCATACGAAGCGGAGCATGGAGCTGAGAAAAAGCGGCAAAAGTGCTGACTTAGGAGATAAAAACGACACTTTGTAATTGACACGTCAACAGCTCCTCTGACAAAGAACCGCAGTGTCATCCCTCTATTCTCGTCCACTTTTCTCCTTCCATCCAAAGCCCTTCATAACAGCCCTTACAGATTTGAGGGCTTAAATGTCAGTCACATCAGATCAATGTCATTCGCATTAAGCGCCCCAAGTACAACATAAATACGTATGTAGGCCAACGAGTGGGCCTCATTTAATCCCATTAGCTGGAATGAATTCAGTCTCAAGGAATTTCAGCTGGGATTTCTTTTTTTTTCTCACTCTCGCTCTCTCCAATAATGTTTTATACATGTATAACTAACAATCAGTCCCCACAGGCGAGTGGCATGCAGGAGCTATTTGTGTGGGCTCTGTGTATCTGGAGTGGTGCCCAGTAGTGTGTATATTGTGAAACAGCGAATGGTTTCTGCTCTGTCGAGGCATGTAAGGGAGCGCAGGTGGACGCAAAACAGCCCCTCTTTGTCTGATCTTCATTATGATTTCTCTCCATCTACAGTAAATATGATACTGATATACTCTGAAGAAACAAGATGTCTGAGTGGTGCCACCCATAGTTCCCTAATGAACCACATGCAGAACCATTTTTGTAAACCATTACTCTGTTTAACCTTGTGGTCCCAAATTCAACTTCTAACTCTAGTAATGAATAAGACAATAACTCTCAGAAAACAGGTTCTGGACCATCAATGGATCAGTATCTTTCTTATCATTGTGGTTTCTAAAGAATATGTTTCATTTTCTGTTACTTTGTCTATAAACTGGTTTTAAAGTTGGACCTAACCCAGTTGGCACCTCGTGTGCTTAATGCCAAGAGATCATGTGGACTTGCGCTACAACAATAACTGTACAATAACCACAGGAATATATGATCTTAATGAACATTAATAATTGTGCTCTTACTGCAAACACCAAAGGTCTGGAGTCAGGACAGGGTGAGGGGTGTCAAACTTCTAATGAATGAACTATAGCAGAATCTACGGTAATTACATTCCCCAACTAACAGTACCAAACAGGTAAAGACAGGGTTCCATCCAAGTGAGAGGAAAGGTACTGACCCAGAGACCAAGTACTTTTTTTCTAAGAGTAGAACAATTATCCAGTAGCTACATAGAACACAATGAACACCGAATAAGTTATTCACCTGTAGGTTAAGAGAGTATTGCTGATAAATTAGTGGTTATTGAAATATTGATTGACTGATTGAGTGATTGCTTGGTTACTTAGCTGACTGACTAGTTGGTTGGTTGACTGATTGGCTGATTGATTGATTGATTGATTGATTGATTGATTGATTAGCTTAGTGTGTGGTTGACTCACTGTTTGGTAGGTTGACTGACTGGCAGATTGATTGATTGATTGATTGGTTGGTTGGTTGACTGGTTTACTGCTTGGTTAGCTGATTGGTTGACTGGCTGATTGATTGGCTGACAAATTGATTGATTGGCTTGCTGCTTGGCAAGCTGACTGGCTGGTTGACTAACTGATTGATTGATTGAATGATGGATTCCTTTGTTGGTTGGTTGGCTGTTTGGTTGGTTGATTGGTTGACTGATTGACTGAGTGAAATCACACATGGACTATTTCTACTTATTTTAGAAACAGCAGTCAATCATTTAATTGTTTAGATTAAACTGTCTGGTAGATTATGAAAAGACACTCAGGTTCAATAGTGTGCAAAACCTTTAGTCCAGGGAGAGCATTAGATATGAAATCTGTATAGATGTGTGTAGTAAGTTAGCATAAATATTCCGATATCTGTAGTTCTCATACAATACTTTGATTATTCAGTATTGACAGGTGCACTTTGTAGTCCTACAATTACAGACTGTAGTATACTTTCTTCACCTTGTTCTTCAATGGTAAGGACCCCCAGGACCACCAATGAATGAATTGCCAGTCAATCAATGCACATTAACACACCGCCACCACGTCAGTCTCACAAAGAATGATCTACCAGCTCTGTGGGAGTCCTGACCATTGAGGAACAGAACAAAGTACACAGAGAAACAGATGGACTTCAGTCTGTCAAACTAAATGATTTTAAATCTCCAAACTTTTTCAAACTTCTCCGCTATGTCTCAGACTTTCCAAACTATGCTAATCATTTGCGAAACTGTCCTTTGCTAATGACTGGGAAGGTCTGGGAGAACTTGGATTCTGCTAATGAAGAAAAAATAAGTGCAAAGCATTGTGTCACTGATCATTAGCCAGTCATAGTACAGGCATAAGGGCCGTAGACCTTGACCTCAGCAGTCTATCGCAAAACAAATACAGCCGCAATTACAGCGTCTCACTTCGTTTACTGGTCCTGAGCAATAACAATAAAAAACATCATTCTCAGACTTGGGTAATCATTGGGAACGAGTGGACATGCCATTAAAATAAGCCAGAGTTAGAAAATGACCAGCGTATCTCGTCTTATTCTATGGAACATTTGCACCAGACGTAATCTTGTTAGCGCAGGTTTAATGAACTGAGGCATCTAAAGAGAAATGAATATGGTCTGATTTGCTCACATAAGGCACAGATAGCTGGTCATACTCCTCATTTCCTGTCTAAACCGTCTTATTGAGTCTATAAATAGACGTGAAGGATCAGTCTTCAGAGTGAGGTCAGATAGAGACGCCTCAATCCGCCTCACTGAAGGCTGCTGTTCCGGCTTCTCCTCCAAAGCCGGTGTTTACACTGCAGCCCACATTTCTATTAAAGCTGATAAGAGTCCGGCTCGTCACACAATCTCCCTCTCTGACATGTGACATGCTGTATCTCTTTCTCCTTCTCTCTCCATTCTTCACTCTCTCCTTTTGTTTACTCACTTGCTCTCTATCGCTCTCTCTTTCTTGTCTTTCTCTTGCCTCCCTCATGCTTTGATTGCTCCATCTTTCTTCTTTGCTCTTGCTCCCGCTCTTCCTTTGCCATCATAACCCCCCAATCTTTCTCTTTCCTCCCTCTCTCATTCTATCATTGCTCTCACTCTATCTTTCTTTCTTTCATTGTTTTCTCTCTCTCCTGCCTTTCTCTCTCCTCCCTTTTTCCTGCCTTCGTCTTTCCTCTGGCTTTCTTCCTCGCTCTGTCATTGCTACGTCTTTATCCTTTATTCTTTGCTATCACTCTACCTTTCTTTTCTTTCTTTCTTTCTGTTTTCTCTCTCAGCCTTTTTTTTCAATCGATCATTCTCTACCACACCATCCCTCTCTCTTTCTTGGCTTTTTCTTTACCTGCTCAATGTTTCTCCCATTCCTTGCTCTCTCTCTCTCTCTCTCTCTCTCTCTCTCTCCCTCCCTACCCCTCCATCACTCTCTCTTCCTTGCCTTTCTCTTTCCTCCCTCTCTTTCATTCATTCTTTACTGTCTCCATCTTTTTTGCTTTCCTTGCTCTCACTCTCCCTTTCTTTCTTTCTTTCTTTCTTTCTTTCTCTTTTCTCTCAATCTTTCTCTTTTTCTACCATTCTACCCCTCTTTCTTGCCTTTGCCTTTTTTCCCTATTTCTCTCACTCTTTACTTGCTCTATCTTGCACAGTCTTTCTTACTCCATTTACTTTTTCTCTCACTACATTTCCTTCCATTGTTTCTGTCTCTGATACTCTCTAACCCTCCATCTCTGCCTTTATCTCCTCCCTTTTCTTTTCTTCTTTTCTCTCTATCCCTGTCTCATTATTTCCTTGCTCTTTCTTTCTCATTTTCCTTGCCCTCACTCTACCTATTTCTTTTTTCCCTTGCTTGCTTTCTCTCTTTTCTTTTTTTATAGAAAGTCTCTCTTTCTTTATTTGCCATATTTACCTCTCCATCTTTCATTCAATCTGCTCTCCTTACACCCATATCTTTTCCTCTCATTCTAACTCTCTTTCTTTCCTTAATCTCTATCTACCCTTCCATCCCTGTCTTTCTTTTCTTCCTCTCTCTACCTCCTTCTTTTTCCTTGCTATCTCTCTTTCCTTCCCCTCTGTTTCTTTGCTATCCATCTTTATGTTTCTGCCAGTTTAAATCTGTTTATTTTCTTTTTTCTTTCTCACTCCTCTTTCACTCCTTCACTTCTGTCTCCTCTCTCTCTCAGTGTTCTGTCTGTTGTCTCTCACACGCTCCTCTCTCTTCTCTCTCACATCTCCGTCTCTCTCTCCCATCCCCCAGTATCACATACACACTACTCCACAGTGCTGAAGTTGGTGACCCCTCGGTGTTCAGTAAAGTCAGTGCTGTACACACAGGAGGATGGAAATGGAATGTAAATCACATGATGGAGAAAAAACAGATTAGATGCAGATGTAGGTTAAACGAGTGCCGGAAGGGAGCTGATATAAATCTTATATTCACTTATTACAAACCATGAGCCTTTGCTTTCTGTGAGCTGCCGAAGGTCACAGCCAGTCTTAAATCAACATTTCCTCCTTTTATTTCAACATCGTCCCCCCGCGGCGTTCCAGCTGAAAACAATCTGTGTCCATCAACCATTTCAGCACAAATTATAATATATTCACAGTACAGTATATACCTTAATAAGGTGTATATATGGATGGTCTTAATGTACATATTTTACATATATTATTGTAGAGCTTATTACGCAGTAATTGCAATAAAACTAAACCAAGAAAAGTGGAGTTTAAGGAATGAGTAACAGTCACCAACATGTTCATGGAAGTGAATGGAGGTGGAGGCAAAGTATTCTGCGGCACGAAGCAAAGTGGAGTGAAGCAAAGTCCTTTTTTTTAGCTTAACGGGAGGTTTTTTGATCCTGCTTATCCTCTGGTCACCACATTTAGATATTTTTGTGTATTTACAGTATGTATACAAAGTAAATGAGGTGTAAACATCAATAAATCATAATTTTTGTAAATGTAATGGGAATGTCAATGAGAAGATATTTGCTCTAGTAACGATTGCCATTCAATGTTTCCTCAACACTGATAAAGAACTGTGATTATTATTATTATTATTATTATTATTATTATCATTATTTATTCTGTCATGCTAAATTAATAGACACCAGCCAATCAGAAAAGAGTATTTCTCACATCTGGAGTATCAAAATAAATGTGAAGGTTGGAATTTCTCAAGAAAACAAAGCAGAAGTCAGTGATCTTTGTTATACATCTTACATTTCAACTATCACATAATGACGACTCATTCATATTCAATGATTGGATCCCTCAACAGAAACAATAAGAATACAGAAGCAAACCCTCTCAAACTATCACCGCAAACCATCCTGTCTTCAATTTTGGACTATTTTGTTGTCTTTTTAATAACAAATGGACACTCAGTGCCCCCCTTATGCCCCCTGGGCACTTCTTGGCTGTGGCAGGCTGTGGCACCTTGACATTTTCTAATAATTAGGTTAAAAAAGTGAAAAGTGGAGACGGCACTAATGCTTACTGTTGTGGAGACGGGATGTTTTGTCAGTGATGAGCGCAGCAAACAGGCGATAAACTATAGCTAAAATAATAGCATCACTGTCAAGCCTGCTGGTCAAGTTAATTCTCAATAGATGCTAAACAACCTGCAGCTCTAAACCTCACCTGTGTCTTCTTTTAAACCTGAGCCACTCGATGCCTTGGTGTCCCTCACAATAGATGTCTGTATCCACTAATAAGATGATTAGGGGTGGAGGGCTGTAATAAATGTTTCTCGTCTTTGGGAAACTAAAGACTAATTGGCTTAATTGCGGACTAGCTTCACTGTCAAAGAAGCAGACCACTCAAAGCTGCACACAAACACTGTACAGAATACACTTAGAAATATCTCCTACACAGGCAGCCATAGAGAGGAGCAGACTCTGGATACATGGGCCGTTATAACCTATATACCTGCCCAGTGGTGAGTTCAGGCAGGTGGAGGGGTGTAGTGGTAGTCTTACAAATGTACCATAAGCTTTTATATACTTTATTTTACACTAATGACTGTACAATGATTACTGTTCATTAATTTGCATTTCTGTTAGTGCAAATGGCTTCACAATGCAGGCCCAACAGATGGGCGATGGCATCATCATGCAAAATGTGCCTCTATGAGCTTTTTGCCATTGGCTTGTTTCTTTCAGTGTGGTTATGTTAACGGCCAACACTATATATTGTGATTGAGTGTTTTTTATGAGTACTAGTCAGGACACAATTTGTGAGAAACTCTCCTAAATCCATCCATCCATCCATCAATCCATTATCTTCTGCTACCCCTTCACCAGGCACAGGGTAGGGCAAACTATCTTAGCCAAAGCCAGAACAGGATGCCAATGGGCACACACACCAGGACAATTTAGAGAACCCAAATCACCTGATCTCAATGTTTTTGGAACTGTGGACTCTGGAGGAAACACAAGGGGAGAACAAGCTCCACCCAGATGGGGACTCGATCCTCTGAGCCAACTGTGCCAACCACCAAACTATCATGCCTACATGTCCTGTAAAATATCAGCCATTTTAAATGTATATCAACATTTTGTCCCAATTTGTTGTTTGATCCCTAGTTAGAGGTGTACAATACAGTTTATGGTAATATCGTTATTGATTACACACAATACAGAATCATCAATATTATCACATCAAGACTTATAATAGTCTATAGGAACTACTATTTTTAGAGCTTAGGATATAATACATTAATTTACACTAATTACACTGCAGTTTCCATTGCAGTGGAAGTCTAATGGCTGAAGCTAGATTACAACACTGCCATCTAGTGGTCAGGGGTTTTAAACACAACACAAAATGAAGCATCAATCTTTACATGTAAACTATTCATTAAAAATCTCTTCTGTGGTTTTGAGAACTGATACAGTATCACTAACTATATATATATATATATATATATATATATATAATATACACCCAATACTGTTATATTCTTGCCATGTTATTAGACCTCCAGTGGATATGACCTGTAATAACATGATTAGAGATGATCTATAGCATCTCGTTTCTTTAGCTGAAATTAAAGGCTGATGGCTTCTTCTTGCTTTGTATTTTTTCAGTCAAAATTAAAGGCCAATGGCTTTAATGTATCGGCCCTCCAGTGTCACATGGCTGCTTCCTCTCCAGAGAAGCTGCTCCGTTCCGCCCTGCAATTAATCAAACCTGTCTGCAGAACTCACCGGAACCCAGCGCGGTTCTGCTGAAGTGGAGCCTGACCTTCACTCAGCCGGAAGCCTCCTGAACTCCGCAGCAGGTAGATGACTTTGCCGAGCAAGCAGAAGGAGAAAAGGCACTGATACGGCAAAGTAACCTGAGCTCACTTTTTAGCTCTGTTGTTTTTTGGATTTATTGACATTCCGTCGCTGCTTTTTTCCCCACCAGTCTTATCCACACACTACCAACATATTTATGATACATATTTATATTCCAGAAGATTCTTTAACTCTTAGAGTTTAGTTCAAATTCTCCACATCTGGCAGACCTGTGTCGGTCCTGACCACTGAAGAACAGAAGAATGGAGGCTAACAAAGTACACAGAGAAACAGACAGCCTGTTTCTAAAACAGCTCATGTTTAATAGTGTTTACTGACATTTTTTGACTAATATCTCCTATTCTAGTGATAAATAGTGTTTATTGAGGTTGTTTATGGACTAATATCTCCTATTCTAGTGATTAATAGTGTTTATTGAGGTAGTTTATGGACTAATATCTCCTATTCTAGTGATTAATAGTGTTTATTGAGGTTGTTTATGGACTAATATCTCCTATTCTAGTGATTAATAGTGTTTATTGAGGTTGTTTATGGTCTAATATCTCATATTCTAGTGATTAATAATGTTTTTTGAGGTTGTTTATGGACTAATATCTCCTATTCTAGGATTAATAGT
>BRDA01003477.1:21947-44991 GCA_036984385.1 Crenuchus spilurus
TATTTTGTGGCGCAAGCTAATACTGTCTGTTAGAAGGAAACGAAGCTCCCATCACGCTGGTATCGGATCCTGTAGTATCGGAGCACTTTTATGAAAGTACACGCACATGGTGTCGGACAGATACCCAATGCTGGTATCGGTATCGGTGCATCCCTAGTAATATTTCATTTTATGTTCATTGCACATAAGGTGGCATCTCAGGACTTTATGGCTAATAGCTCATTAAAATAAAATAAAAGATCAGTTTAAGTAAATTACTATTCAAACATTATCAGTATTTTAAAAAGACTCCACATGTAAGGAAAATAAAATTACTTTTGACCTTTTGAATTGGATTATAAACACTTTTTTCCGCTGTATTCTAATTTTTAAAGCTGTGCTAATAAAGTAAATTGAGTTTGAATTTGGGTTCATTTTCTATAGCTGCACTTGTCTACACCTCCTTTTTCATCTGTGGCATGTTTACAGAGGGAGAAGAGATATTTAAGCAATGTCCATGATGAGCAGGGTCAGAGGTTTGCTAAGAGAGCAGCCTGGGGTTTCTGTCCTCCCTGTCACCACGAGAGCTACAAATGGTAATGCCCACGTGGCTGGGTGACTGTGTGTATGTGTGAGGTGTCCATTTGGATTAGAACAGCACTGGCAGATGGGCTGTAGGGGGGAGGGGTTGAATCTGGGTCAGTTAATGTGAGCTTAGCGTACCAACGGTTGGTTCTCACACATACAGTTGTATGAACAAATGTTGCCATTACTATTACAAAGAATGTAGCAGTAATTAATCAGGTTGGATCAAACCGGAATCTGATCATCTAACAGAAGCAAATCAGTGTATTGAATCCTTGCTTGATTAACTGTCGTTTTTGTATTGAGATGTGACCCGTATTGTCTGAAGTTCTCTCCCTGCTGTGCTTGTTACACTGACATTCTTCTGTTTTGAGTCTGCTCACACAGTGCTGACGTACGCTATTAGTCTTCAGAGAAGAGCAGATATTAGCTGACAAACTTGCTCCCCCTTTCTTTATTCTTCCTTCACTAGCAGTATTTCAGAGTGAATAACTGCAGCACGCGCAGCAAGGCTCTCTTCCTGCCTTGGCCTGAGTGAACTTTTCACAAAGCACTATTGATTAAATGCTGGAATCTCTCTGGTACTGCTATTTCCGGCTTTCTTCATCTTCCTGTGTCTGCTTCGATGGTCCCCTGGCCTTTTCTAGTTTAGCAGAGACATAAACATTCAGCAAAGGTGAAAATTCTTCTACTTCTGATGTACTTGCTTGTACATCACATGCAAATTCTTTGAAACTAAACAGGTCTGGCGTTGGTTAGTGCTTGGATGGCAAACTTTGTGTGCATGTCTGCTGAAAGTGGTGATGGTGGGACAACAGGAAGTGCTGTTCTTGTGTTCATTTGTGGATCTTTGTGGCACCTGCCCTCCGTTCCAAAACTACCAATGGTTTGCTAACCATCATAGTACCGTGCTTGATTGTCCAGGCAACTCCTAAGCCATACTGGTTAACATTAGAACAGAAGAGGCTTGAAATGTCACTTTGTGTAGTATAAAATGACAGTTTACATTTTGAATCAATTTATTAACAAAAATGTAAATTTTCATGATTTTATTTTTTCCCTTTATGACAATAAGGGTGTTGGGCAAAATCTAAAAATATTCGAATATGGGCACTATGGACTTCCAAGGGTTCAAATGTGCTTGGGTTTGTTTTCTGTAAATGTTAACTTGTTGTTTTATATATTAATATATAATATTATATTATATATAAGAATACATTGAGGCAATTAAATAAATAAATAAATAAGTAAATAATTTGTCAGTTGACATTCCCATCTGTCATGTGGACACTCCCACATACAATGAAAGACAGAACCCCTTCCTTGATTACATTTAATACATGTTTCTGGAATATCTGCGTTAAAGTCAAGAGCTGGCTTCTACCCATTGTTAACTTATTTAATTAATGAAATAAACATGTAATTTATCCAGCAATGCTCACACAATCGTGTAGGTGTTAATTGTGATTATTTTCAAATGCGTCATTTAAAAATGCAGTGAACACAAATATGTGAAATCACAGTTAACATTACTGTTTCAAAAGCAAACAGTTCTTGAGGTGAAGTCTATTAATGATTTTGCACACATCAAAACATCCAGTTGTGAAGTGTTGCTATATTATGGATTTTTTTTGCCCTTTCTTTATTTCAGAAACGACAGAGCCAGAGAAGATGGATACAGATTCAGAGACAGATAAGCCAGATAAGGTCAGCTGGGTCTTGAAATGCAGAATTTTAGGCCTCAGTTTGATAGAAGGTGCTATAAAAATAAGATGGTATAATAGTAATATTAGTTGTAATAGTAGCTGAATGCTGTCAAGTCTTAATATTAGTGACTAAGCTCATTAATGACCAAGTTACAAATTGAATAAGTACAATGGAATGTCTGAAGATTTGCTTTATTACTAGTTTGTTTCTCTTTGTGCTTAGACTGAATCGAAGGATGAGGCAGAGAAACCTAGCGAAGCTACTGAGAAACCATCTGAGGCAGAGAAAATTAAAAGTGAAACCACAGAGAAACCTGAGCAGGAGGAAGAGGAGGACGAAGGAGGAGAGACAAAGCCAGCAGCAGCTGATGCTGGTAAACAAACCATCATTTTCTTAAGTCTTAAGTTTGTTTCACCCAGTAATGTATTACTCCTTCCATTTATTCAAACTGTTCATATATGATTGCCCTGAAACATGACGTAGGTCCGAAAAGATTAATGTGTTAATATGGGGCATGCTACTAAGTCAGCGATTGAAAAAGGTTTTATTAAACAATATCACACCTAATTGTAGCTTAGTTGTATCCAGATGAGATATAATGCAAAGAGTGGCTCTGTAAATCCATTAAAATCATATGACTGTTGTTATTGTACACTGCTGCAGCCAACTCCCAAAATGTGTCTTTAATAGACTTTATAGTGGTGATTATTTTGCATTAACTTCTGTTTTTGTTTATGGTATTGTTGCATTTAATCAAAGCATTTTTTCCTTTATTGTGGTGATGTTTCAGAGAAAGATAAGGAGGAGGAGATGGAAGTGACTGAGGATGCTAAAGAGGTTGGGGAGACACCAGAGGAAGGCAGGAAGAAGCTGGAGTTGGATGTTGGGGAAGGAAATATTGCTACTGCTGCAGCTGCAGCACTTGCCTCCGCTGCTACTAAAGCTAAGGTAACATTGCCCAATTTGAGAATTGAAACATATTTCAATACTTTAGATTCTTGGTGCAATCAATATATGCTTTTTAACTTTCAATATTCCGTAATCCAGTTAAGTTGCACTAATGTAATACTTTCTTACAACTTACAACTGAAGAGTTCCACATTTTTACAGTTTTTAAAAGGAATCTCTAATCCATACAGAAATGTCTGTCTTCCATCAAAAAAGTGTTTAGCACTAAAGACAATGGAGTGTTTTTCAGAGTATCAATTTATTAAATGTCATGGTACTGAGAATTTTACTGCCCACAGGGGATACTCCTGTAAAAGTTAATTCCATATGGTCACACCTCAGCAGGAATGAACAGTACTGGACATGTATGCTCAGTGTCAGATATCATCATGTTAGAAATCTTATACATTTTAATACTGTTATAACCAAATCTATAGGTATTCTGTTTTTTTTTTTTTTGAGTGCATCATAGACCACAAAACTGTTATAATAATTAAATAGCTTTGAATGGCAGTTCACAAAAGGATAAAAAGCTCTAGAAGTTAAGAAAAATATATTATTTTTGTTAGTTGATACTGCATCACAAAAAAAATACAGAATGGATTTTTAATGAATAGTTTACATGTAAAGATTACTTGATTGTTTTGTGTAAATCCCAGACCACTAGATGGCAGTGCTGTAATCTTTGTTCAGCCATTGGACTCTTCCACTCCAACAAAAAAGTAGTGTTATGGTGCACCGCCAAGTTTTTTTTTTAAGTAATATAATAAAAAATAGCAATTTGTTTGTAGTATTACAGTGTATCTCAATATATTGAATCATAACCCTTTATTACAATACAATCCTTGAATATGTATTGTATCGCCATGTTCTTGCCAACATACAACAAATTTAGATGCTCACTCAATTTTCCCTTTCCTAGCAAACTGTATTCTTTAAGTTTTCTTTTAAAAAAAACTATTAAACATGTGTGTGTGACTTGGATATTTTTTCTTATTTAATGTGTAGCCTGAGGGTTTTTGCCAGTTGCTCTCTTGATATAGCTGCTGTAAATATTTATATTTCATGCCCTCGGCAAACTGTTGGATTATTTAATTGAATTTATTTCTCTCTTTCAGCACTTGGCTGCTGTGGAAGAGAGGAAGATCAAGTCTCTGGTGGCTCTGCTAGTGGAGACTCAGATGAAGAAGCTGGAGATTAAACTCCGTCACTTTGAGGAGCTGGAAACTATAATGGACCGAGAGAAAGAGGCAGTGAGTTATAGTTACAGCTCTGTTCTTCCACTGTAGTGCTGTCTCCTGGGCCTACATGCTAACTACAGCACGTAGGTCATGTTTTTGGCCAGTACTGTGCACAATTTTACTCCTTTCTTCAAATTGATTGAATTAAAAGAGGAAAAAAAACTATCTCTGCAAAAACTAAACAGTAGCAGCAACCATCTTTTGTTCATGTTTATATTTTAGTGTATCATACATTATCTGAAATCACAATCAGTGCATTTAAAGATTACTGAACATCAACATATTCTGAGGTAAGTCAGATTTAGGCATGTAGTTAGCACCATGCTAATTGGTGTACATAAGCTTCCGTTGCTTGTTGGCTACCATAGCTTAATATTTATTGTGTAACTAATTTTTTTACTTTTTTGTGACTAATAATTAGATACATCAATTGAAAAATATATATTTATAAAAGAATTGACGTTACAATGGACTGGGTTGAATAGGAAATTTGTATAAAGTAGATTTTTGTCAGAACTGTCAGGTTAAAGGGTGCATCAAACTTCAGTGTAATTTTAGAAGCCGTCGCACATTAAATATTTAAAATTATTTTCACTTTCTGAGTTCAGGGTTATTAGATTGTTACTCTTTATTACTGTTGGAGTCACACTCACACTGACTTGTCAGCATCTCCAGTCAGGCTCTATACTTTAGCAGTATTAGTGAGCATGTATTTGTGCTACACTCTGGGTAGCTGCTGCTCTGACACTTTAATGTGATGAAGCAGCAGAGGATGCTGAGGCGAGGCTGTGGCGAGTAACCCAGTTTAGCTGGAAATAGTGCATGAAGAATATGTCTTTACATAACCCTGCACTTTTATACATCCTGCATGGTGGCTGTGACAGTGCCAGTAGCTCTCAGATCATCTGAGTGTACTGGTATTATTTTGTTGTTGTGATACCTGGTATTGGTATGGAGCACACATCAGAAGTATTTTTTTTCTGATTGGAGGGACTAAAAGAATGAATATGAATCCAATCCTGAGTTAAATGTATCTATAAATGGCACAGAGTCACATTGTCTGCGTTGATGTTAGCTGTGCATTTATTCTTGTGGGTTTAATAGCGTGAGCGTCAGTGTAGTTATTTATGCACATCTGTCCCAATGTCCTACCCACAGTGATATTTAAAAAGGTAAAAATGTGAACCACAAGACAAGTATATCCATGCTTGTTTAAAGCTTAAAACACTATTTTTTATAATATAAATCAAATTTATGGTAAATGAATTTTGGGCCTGGATTTTTTTTTTTTTTTTTTTTTTTTTTTTTTTTATTTATTTATTTATTTTATGATAATTCGTGTCATCCTTGAAAATATCGACCTCTCTTTAATAGTCAACGAAAAACAAGCACAAGCAGCAAAGCGATGCATCCAAGCCATTTGTTGTCTTTCATCTGTTTGTTTTTAAGATGGTTTAAATACTGTATCAGTTTGATAGAAATAAAAAAAAAAGAATCCGGAAAAAACTGGCAAAGTTGTTGAACCCTTTTGGAAAGTTCTCTGATAGCTTTTTACCTTTATCCTCATGAAATTCCCAAGTGACGCATTCTAAACATCCTACATGCAGTCATGAATTTGTGACCTAATTTTACAAAATGATGGGGTAAAGTAACCTTTATTTTTATACAGTTGGTACATTTTATGTTGGGTAATTTTACCTGAATCTCAAAAGGTGAAGACAGCAATGAGTGTGTAAAATGTAATATATATTAAAGTTTTAACATTTATAGGCATATAAACGTAACAAAAGATATAGTCAGAGAGAGCAAAGTAATATTCACATGTGAACATATTCACAACCCAGAGAGAGACCGTGCAAAAAAGCAAGGTGAGGGGGTTGAGATCACACTTGGGTGTGCCCTCCCCAACCTTCACACAAACTGTCAAAGCAATAATACTTTTATGCAGATTAAATGTAAACCAAACATAAAGCCATTGTGTATCATTTGTCAGTACAAGTGCATTAATGAGTCTAGTTAACATCTTGTTTCTTAACTCGGGTGGTTCCAGTGTGTTTCGTTCCCTGGTTACTGCCTTCAGCAGAGCCTGTAAAAGATGCTCCAAGACAGTTGTCATTGTGGCACCTCGATAGAGTACTTATTTTAAAAAAATATCTCACATTCCTCAAACTTAATAGCTATGCTAGTTAAAGTCCATCCATCCATCCATTGTTACACCCGCTTATTCCTTATCAGGGTCGCTGTTAGTCCCCTACCCCCTCACTGGGCACAGGGCAGTGCATTACACTATCCAACTAAGTCCAGGACAGGGCGCCAATCCATCGCTGGGTGCACGCACACAAACACAGACAATTTAGGGTACCCAATTTACCTGACCTCCTTGTTTTTGGACTGTGGGAGGATAGCAGAGACCCCAGAGGAAACCCACGCAGACATGAGGAGAACATGGAAACTCCACCCAGATGGGGACTCAGACCCAAGACCTTAGTGCTGAGAAGCAAACGTGTTAAACACTAAGCCACCGTGTCGCACATGAGTTAGAAAAAAGTGACTTTGCAAAACTTATTAACAAGGGATATTTGTCTCCAGTCACGTCTTTCAATTGTTGAAAAATCAGTTGCTAAGTTAAACCAGCAGTGTTGTGAAAATGCCTGTAGGGGTTACACAAAACAAAGTCAGTCTGATTTACTGTCAAATGGTATATTTGCCATAAACATCCAATGTAACATACACCTTTACAGATTTTTGACACTGAACGGATGCATTTAAAAAAAAAAGTTGAAATATGATCCATGTGGTCCTTTTGATTCGTTTTGTCATCTTCATTTAAGAGGAACTGGCTCTTTGTTCTTATGTGTTAAACTTCAAAATGTATATCATTTTATTTCTTACAATTGTAAAGCTGATTTAAATTATTTAGCACTCGCTCTCTGTCTCCCTCTTTTCTTGTCTAAGCTGGAGCTCCAGAGGCAGCAGCTGTTAACGGAGAGGCAGGCGTTCCACATGGAGCAGCTGAAATATGCTGAGATGAAGGCTCGTCAGCAGATGGAGCAGCAGCAGCAGGCGGCGGCTGCAGCAGCTCAGCACGGCTCCGGAGGTCATCACGGAGCTCCACCTCAATCACATGGACCCCCTGGTCATGGACCACCACCACATGGCCCTCCACCTCATGGACCTCCACCAGGAATGCACCCTGGGCATCCTGGACCTGGGTACCCCCCAATGCACCACTCTATGGGACCCCACCACCCACCACAGACAGGTCAGGATACACAAATGAGCTCTTATGATTTCTGCCCTCATTAACCCTGGATAATAAATCAAAATCTTGTATCGGCATTCAAGGCTCAAACTCTGAATAGTTGCTTCTTCAGAGTACTAGATAGTGCTGTTTTTACTCTTCTGGCAAAAACGGCAATACAGTCATCAGCCAGCAAGCTATTTAAATGTTCTTTAACATGTGTGGCTACTAATTTATTTTCATGTCTGGGGAAGAGAGAGATCAAGTATTTTATATAAATATCTTTGCACCCGTAACTGATTAGAGGTGTCATAATAATGATGCATTTCACAAGTGTGTGTTTGTATTTAGGACCAATGGTTGGGCCAGTTCAGCCCATGCCAGGCCGTATGATGGCAGGGCCACCTGCTGGGGGACCTCCTCCAGGTGGCATGCCCCCTATGATGGGCCCCAGACACCCCGGAGCCCCCAATGGCATGTGTAAGTATTTACTGATTAAATAATGTCGGATGTGAATAGTAAATAGCATTAAGACCATTTCTGGAGCTACGTAATTATATGACTGACAGGTATTTTGAACCCAGTTTCATTCTCCAAATTGTCCCTAATCATAATCACCTAATAAATAATAATCTTTCATCCATGAAAACACATCAGTCTAGCTGTAGTGCAGACTGTCATGGAAAAATGATTAATATAATATACAAAATGATGAATGTTCTGCATAACTTAGATGTGTGAAAACTGACCAAATCCTGGCCAGGGAATGAAAACGGTCCAGTTCACTCCAAACTCTCCTTCCCCCTGGTTATGTAGACCCATGTAGGGATTCTGAAACACATTTGTTCCATCTATTACTAACATGGAATGAGTTTCTCATTCCAGGGTAAATTAATGTTATCAAAACATCTAAAACAAGCTGGACAGCCAGAATTACTCATGGAGCACAAAAGAATCATAAGATGAATGGTTCTTATTTTAATGATGAATAGAATTGTTAGATTTGCATGTTAAAAACTTGCTCTTTTGCAATTTTCACCACAAACAGATCTTTGCTGTTGTCTTTTTAAATTGTCAAATGTATGCACATTGATGGTTGACATACCAACGTTGATGCTTCCAAACAAACATTTTCTTTTATTTTAAACTTTTAATATAAAACCTTAATCTTTTGTAATCTTGGAAATTTTAAACTCTTGTAAAATGTTTGTGTTTATACTGTTGCAGATCCTGGCCCTCCTCTTCCTCCACAGCCTGATGGGATACCGCCTGTTCCAGCATCCTCGCTCCCTCCCCGCCCAGCCGAGATCTAACACCTACCTACAACAATACACATTTTCTCTCTCTCGCTCTCTCTCTGTCTATCTCTGACAAACAGACAATTTCAGAAACCTCTTCACGTCAAAATGGCTTCTATCCTGAAACTGACTTGCTCCCATAACTTTCTACTGATTGGTTTTCAGCCCAAGATCCCTCACACTGAAATTACGCCTTGTCTCTCTCTCTCTCTCTCTCTCTCTCTCTCACTCACACACACACACACGTACACAGGCACCCTCATGGTCTGGATGTAAAGGCAGAAGTGCTGGATTATCTGCACATGCTGTCTCCTGTTTCCCTCTCTAGCCTGTAGGGGGCACTACTGTAGAAATCAGGGTTCCTCAATCCTGGGGTTTTTTTTTTTCTTACTCTTGACGCACCTGGTTCTACTAATGCTCATTAACAAGCTCTTCTCGAGTGTGTGCTAAGAGCTGAAAAATGCAAATCTATGCCTTAGAGCTGCACAACGTGGACAAAATAATATATTGTGATATTGATACAGCGTATATTAAGGATGCATTACAGATTTGCCCATTACTTTAACCAAAACTATTTTACTGTTGGAGCGATTCAGCAAAAGAAGGTATACAGTAAGTCACTGTGATTGATACGAGGGCTCATTCGCAGCTTATTGTGCTATCAGTGCCACAAAGCCAGGCGTCACAATAAAGATTACAATATGAAACATTGTGCAGCCTTATTAGGCAAGGCCCAGGCCAGGATTTTTGAACCACTGCACTAATACATGCGTGTTTGGTTCTGGTGGTCAGTGGATGGAGTCAGAGCTGCTTGCATTTGGCTTTTCCCTGTAATGTGAGTGGACTCGTGAATATATGTGTATATTGTGCTAAATCTGTAAGCTAGACGCATAGAGGTAAAGGCAAATTTATTAGCAACCCTCTAAGCTCTCTATTCAGAATCACACTGTAGCATTGAGCCAGTAAGCAGCTTTGGCTCCCTACTATATCTACTATTGTGTATGTGTGTGTGTGTTTGTGGCAAAAATGCATGTAGAGCAGGTCTCTGCTGGCAGTCAAGTGGAGCTTCCCTTCACCTTATTTCTAAGAATCTACCTCTGCTAAATGTAGTCTTCTGGACCTTGTATGTATGTTTGTGTGCGCTTTTCCATAGCTTTATAATCCAGCAGCTTGTCTAGCTGAGTTTTATGAAGCGCTGCATGGTCGCCTGCTCTTTGCCCTGTAGCGCTGAGGCTAAAGTGGAAATCAATGAGGTCTAGAGAATGGATATAACTCTCTCTCTGCACTGATCTGAGACAGAGTACAAATTGAAGAACTGCTCAGTTGTACTCAAACTGTGCACACATGCATTACTTTGCATTCACTTAATTAGCTTTAGCTACTTTTGCCATCATCCATTCATGCATTTTAGCACTCTACATATGTCTGAGCAGAACAGCGTTGCATAAATGGAGAACAAACAACCATGCTGTTGACCAAGCAAACATTTATTTACTTTTAGCAGATATGCTGGAAACTGATATTGTTAGTCTACACATTGTCTCACACATTTTAGTGCTGTGTACAGAGCAGGAAAATATAAAACCCACAAATGGTCATGTGGTTGCACTTTAGCCACAAATGTGCACTGTAAAGCCTTGCATTTTGTACAAACATTCATTTTCACACTTTATACAGATCTGAAGGCAAAATAGTGCTTTTTACCGTAAGTGGTTAGCTTTAGCAGTGCTCATTAGCATATGTACTGTACACTGTTCTGCGAGTTATGCATATGTTAACACGTTTTAGCCATCTGAGGATGAGGGCAGTACAGAAAAACGCTGCTGTCTTTGAAAAGTGACATTAAGTTCACTTGGTTAGCTTTAGCTGCTAGCAGAGCTACTGGAAACTGCTGTGGTGAAAAGTCGTGTTTTAGCGCTACGTTTGAAGTGCACTAACATTGCACAAATTACTGGTAGCAAAGCGCTCATCTGCTCAGCTAGCTTTAACTGCTCTTGCTAGTGGATATACTGTAGAGTCTGGTAAAACTCATTTTAGCATTCTGTGCAAATTTGAGGCAAAGTACTGCTCAGAAACTCAAATATGGACCACTAACAAACAATAGCTGTTAATAAAAATGACCAAACTCATTGAATTTCCTTGATTAGCTTTAGTTACTTGTTAGCTTTTCTCTGCAAATTTGAGGTTTAGTAACACAGCACAACTGTTAGCAGGGTTTACTTGGTTAGCTTTAGCTATTCTTTGCTAGCAGATTCTGCTGTAGGTTAAAGTATATATTTTCACTTGGTTAGCTTTAGCTGCTCTAGCTAGCATATGTATTGGAAAATGCTGTGGTGGAACTCAAGAATTTTTGCATTCTGAACAAATCTGAGGCCAGGGAGATTGCAGAAACACTTGACAAAGCATTAACCATTTAGAAAAATACCAGTAGAGAACGCATTCACTTGATTTAGTTGTGACTGCTGATTAGCTTTAGCTACTGTTTAGCTCTGCTGTGCTCTGAGCATGAACACATTTTTCCACATTTTCAGTGCTTTACTAATCTGAGAGTGAGTGCAGAAAGTTGCTTCTGGCTTAGAAAACCATAAACACATTGTATTTGCTTCCCTGGCTTTAGCTATTGTAGCTAATGGATTTACTATTAATTCTGCTGTGGTTTGTGTATACACGTACACTTCAGAGCTCTGTAGAGTATTGAGACCATGTACAATGCAGAAATGCACACACATACACACACACCCTCCACATGACTGTGTTAGAGAAGTGCCCGTTATGTGGTCAGCTTTAGCTGCTATAGCCAGCAGACATACTGGAGGTTCTTCTGCTATACACCCACACTAAATCAGGGGTGATGGAGGCTCATTTGTTGCTTATATTCAATAGCTGCTGCTTAGTGTTCCTCCTTTAGGTGCTTTATACTGTAGCTGCCCTGCCTCACTCTACCTCTCTCTCTACTACCTCTTTTTCTTTCTCTACGTCTGTGTCTCTCTCTCTCTCTCTGCCCATATGACTGCTGCATTACTGCTGTGTGGAGGCTTTTTGTCCTCCATTTTTCCTCAGGTGATCTGTGCCCTCAGTTCAAACATGGCCCTCTACATTAATCTGACACACTTGCACACACATTGACACACTTTTACACCTGTGTACTTCCAAAATTTCTAGGCTATATCTTTCATGAGACAGGAGCTAACTGCCCCCTACCCCTTTCCCCTCCAATATATATCCTTTATTGCTTCTTGTTATTTTAAGGTAATGTATTTTTAAGAAAAATAAAGTTTGTGTAGACTCTGATATCACTGTTGTTTGGAGGTTTGTAGCTTTTTCTTTTTTTCCGTTTTTTTTTTTATTTTTATTTTTAAATAAAGTTTTAACTGGCACATTACTGGTACTGAAATCCAAACACTTTGTGTGGTTTGTTTTATTGTATTTTTTTATTTTGACATGCATTTACATTTACAACATTTAGCAGACACACATCCAGACTAACTTACATAGTTAATCATTTACATTTGTAGGTGAATGTAGTGTTAGGAGTATTGCCTATGAGTTGGGCGTGTGTATATGCTTTTCATCTGCTTTTATCACTATTTTAACAATGGATTAATGTACAGATCTCGCACAAACCCACAGGAAATATTTTCTATACATTCGATTGCAGTTTCTATTTATTTTGTAAATTGGACCAAATAAATGAAGGGTACAATAGTTAATACAAGTATTTATGCATATTTATGAGCTCTGCTGTCTCATGTCATGCTCAGTGTTGCTTTTGCTGTAATGTATTATTTATATAAATTCAAAACAGAAAAATATGTTGACATCATAAAAATAACCATTTAATCCCTAATCCCAACGCCATAATCCTGTGTGGAGAGTATTTCAGGGGCACAGACGGGTTTCGGAGTATGTTTGTTTCCCGGCGGGGTTGTTTTAGGTCAAGGGGAGGGGCTTCTTTATTTTTGTAGATGTTCATTACTTGTGTCTTTTAGCACACCTCCGATTAGAACAGATCGGTTTACTGCAGAATGAGAAGAATACATTTTGGCCAACTTGGCCTTCTCCTGTTAAAGATATCTCAACCTCAAAGATATGAGCGCTCAAATTTCCAAGGGTTCCCATACTTTTGAAACATACCCCTTTCTTTTTTTCACTCAAATTGTGCCAAACCAAAAGAATAGTGATTATTGCTTAAAATGTGGAAAATGTTTAATCTTTTAACTTTATGGCTTTTGGAGGTCATTTCATCTTCAGCTTACTGAACTGTTCACAGCAACAGTCATTTTGACCAGGGGTACCCAAACTTTTGCATGCCACTGTATTTAGAATGGAGGTCCTAAATGGATGGGTTTCTGAGAAAGTGGGACAGTGGGTGGGGCTAAGAGTTTCTAATGATATGGACAGTTGGTGGAGCTATGTTTTTGATAAATTGACAATGGGAGGAGCTAAAAGATGGGTTTCTGGTAATGTGGGCAGTTGGAGGAGCTAAAAGGGGTTTTTTATAATGTGGACAATGGGTAGAGCTACAACAGAGGAGTTTCTGATAAACTGGACGGTGGGTTTTCTCTGTACTGTTTCAGTGCTCTACACATCTCATAGTAACCACTGAGTATTTGTCTGCCAGTCTTGTTGCTTGCACAGAAAGCGAGAGAGAGTGGTGTTCACTGTGCATGCATCATCTGTGAAAACTGGTCAAAGGTCATATTAGGACTGATTGATGACGCTTCTATATTTAGTCTTGGTCATATTGTCTGTATTGATTTAGTCACCTGCACTTTAATAGTGATCTCTTTTTAATAATGATCTACACACGTTAATAGTGATTCTTGCATTTCAGTAGTGATCTTAGTTCTTAAATAGCAATCTATGCTTTAGTAGTGATCACATTTTAATAGTGATCTGTTCTCTAATAGCAATCTCTGCTTTTTAATAGTGATCTCTGCTCTTTAGTAATGATTTCCATTCTTTAATAGTCATCTTCACATTTAAATTTTTTTATTAGTGGTCTCTCCATTTTAATGGTGATCTCTGCCCTTTAATGGTGATTTCTGCCCTTTAATAGTGAACTCTTCCCCTTAATAGTGATTTCCTCTAATGGCGATCTCTGCCCTTTAAAAGTGATTTCCTCTAATGATGATCTCTGCCCTTTAATAGTGATCTTCATATTTTTAATGGTGATCTCTGCCATCTAATAGTGATTTCCTCTAATGATGATCTCTGCCCTTTAATAGTGATCTTCATATTTTTAACAGCGATCTCTGCCCATTAATATTGATTTCCTCTAAAGGTGATCTCTGCCCTTTAATAGTGATCTTCATATTTTTAGTAGTGATCTGTGACCCTTAATAGTGATTTCCTCTAATGGCGATCTCTGCCATTTAATAATGATTTCCTCTAATGTTGATCTCTGCCTGTTAGTGATTTCCTCTAATGGCGATCTCTGCCCTTTTATAGTGATTTTATGGATTTAACAGTGATTGCCAGTATTTCATTCTGCTTTTTATTAGAAAGGGCAACACCTTGGTGGTTAGCACGTTCACCTCTCATCGTTGGGGTCTCAGGTTCCCTTCTGGGTGGAGTTTTCATGTTCTCTCTATGTGTGGGTTTCTTTTGGCTTCTCCCATTTCTTCCCGGAGCCCAAAATGTGCAAGACTTGTTATCAAATTAATCTAGGATGTAGCCATGAATATAGCCTTGGTTGCTGATATGGCATTACACAATTAACAGTAACAGCATCATTAATAGTGCTCCCTGTTCTCTGCAGTGTCTGTGTGCAGGAATGTTTGGTCTGATTCCCAGTAGAACAAATTCAAAATATTAAACTTTTCAATTCACATAACAAACAGTGACAGATTGTGTGTGATGTACAGATGGCTCCAGATTTTAGGGCTGCCAGCGTGTCTGTTGATTAGACTGTAGGATCGTTCCCTGTCGTCTCTCTCACATCTCACACAAGGCATCTTGGCAGGCTCCTCTGAGTGTGTTTCCATGGAAACAGCTCTCACAGCTGTGAGCTTGCTTGTGTGTGTGTGTGTAGAACAGAGGCTGGTCTAAAGCTGGATGCTGTGTTTGGCATTGTTCATACTACAAGACAAATCAGATTTGATTTCATTATCACAGTGGTTCACTTCACAATGCATCAGTAAATACACTTAAAAATAATCCAAGCAACTCAGATCTGGGTCCAGAATGGACGAATTTGACATGAGCTATTTCCACTCAGCTGTGCTGGTTAACAGATTGACCCAATGTGCTGGGTCAAGGGCATCTACCCAACTATTTGGTAAAAACAACCCTGAAGGACTTCAGCAGTGCAGGCGTGGCTAAAAGCATTAAAATATCAAATATTCAAAAGTCCAGGCCATCATTTAAATCAGCATCATCTATGAACACCCTACAGCACATGTCAAATTCCAGTCCTGGAGGCCTGGATTCCTGCAGAGTTTTGTGAACTTCCTGCTCAAACACACCTGATTCAGCTCAGCAGGTAATGAGGTGGTTTAATTGTAGGGTCAGACCAGAGAAATCACCAAACTCTGCAGGAATCCGGCCCTCCGGGACTGGAGTTTGACACCCCTGCCCTACAGTAACAGTAGTATATAAAAATAAATATGTTCTTGGTTGAGAATCCAAATAACTTCAGCATGCCAACTCTATAACGTACTTTTAAGTGTCTTCACATTTCTGCTTTTAAGTATTTGGTTTGATTTCTAGGCAGTTTTTAATATTTTTATAAATGCTGAATTTTATTTCTCCAGGATTGATTGGCAAACAAATATTTCAGCAACCTTAACTACATTAACATTTGAAGCATTTAGCAGACGCTTTTATCCAAAGCGACTTACAATTGGGGGTTAGATGCCTTGCTCAAGGGCACTTCAGTCATGACCTGCCCGGGGATCAAACTGGTGGCCTTCAGGTCTGGACCAGATCCTTAACCACTAGGCCACGGCTGCCCCTGTACTTAACCACCCTATAAGTTGACTGTTGATGGGGGTATTGCTCAATGGCATATTGGCAACCAATTTTTTCATAATCACCTTTTGGCTGTGGGAGGAAACCGAAGATCTTGGAGGAAGCTCACAAACACATGGAAACCCTTTAAAGGGACCCAAACTAGTGAACCCAGCACTGAGAGGCGAACGTGTTAACCACCAAGCTATTGCTCTGCCCCTATAAATCCACAGAAGCTAAGCAGATCTGGGTCTGGTTAGTACTTGGATGAGGGGACCTTCAGTGTGGATGCTGGAAGTGGTGTTGGCGGTACATCAACTATTCCTGTGTTATGTGTGCATCCCAGAGCCCCAGTGCAGTAGTAGGGACACTATAATCTGTGCCATCTTTTCGATATAAAAGCAAGGTCCCGATTCTCTAATGTCAGAAAAAGGTCCCTGGTCATTTCATCTATTTCCTAATCATCCCCATCACCAAAAAGTGGCTTAGTCTCTCCTCAAATCTCTAATACCTAACGAGATATTGTCGGGGTCAGCTGCCACTATCATCCAGGTAGATGCTGAGCATTAGTTGTGCTTGAAGTGATGCTCTGTCTGTCTGAAACGACAGAGAGTTTGGAGTGTAGAAAATTGAACTGGAAGAAAGAAAGTACATTTTCTAAAAGCATAAAATTAAAGACTTACATTTCCTGGCGATGGCCAGTCTTCAGTCTGTTCTGTTCTTTGTGGTTCTTAGTTTTGAGCCACTGAAGTCGGGACAAACTACTAGTTTCTGATTGATTTTCTTATCTGCATCACCAGAATGTAAGGTGGTTGTTTTACAAATTAGTGCATAGCAGCACAAGTAGGACCAGATGTCTGGAAAACTCCCCAGACACAGCGGATGAATACATTTATATGATTCAAGAATAAAAACAAAGTTAAAATGTTTTATTAACAAATGTCTTTTGATGAAGAATGTGGGTAAAGCAAACAGTGTCTGATGTTTGTGTACAGTGTGTAAGGTAGGGGTGATAAAATTTCATAAATATCTGGAATTCCAGATTTTGATATCCCAAATACGATGTTTTAGAATGATGAAAATCTGAACCTTTTTTGAGATAAAATAGAGGAAGGGACGAAACAGTTTGGGTATGAACCAGGTCACAAATCTCTGGAATCGTATGAAGGTTTATTTTCTTGAACACGTAAGTGACCGTGCACACAAGCGCCAAAAGAAGTGAGCTGAGAAAACATTCAAAACAAGGCAAAATAAATGAGAAGATATGATTTTTCTACGCCAAACTTGATGGAAGTGATGCTGTTTAAATAGGTAAGCTCCTGATAGTTAGTATCTCTGTAGTAGGAAGAGGTTTTGTTTCTGTGTAGAGAAACAAGCATCCATGTCAGCTGTGTCGTGATTTTACCAAAATTAACATCAACATCAACCAAACAGATCGTTTAAGACGTCGAATAATTTTGACACAATCGATGGCAGTTTTGACATGGATGCACCCCCCACCCTCTTCCGTTCTTCTGTCTTTTCTTCACTTTATATATTGGCCGTGTACAGAGCTGCTGCTGGGACGGGTCCGTTTTAATTAAACACTTGATTGTTATTATTATTATTATTATGTGAAATCTGGTCAAAATCAATAAGAAAACTGAAGTATGCCAACATTTAACATTTCCTTTATTTGGCTCTGCTATATAATTGTAATAAAAGTAATGTTTGATCTGACTTCTCTATATGATCACGTGCATCCTTTATGTGCAATTTAATCCACTAGTCAAAGTTTAAGACATTCTGAGCTATCTGAAACACTGAAAAGCCAGTAGCTTCAGGGGGGCTTTGCCCTGGACCCCTCGCCTGTACTTTCAGGATTTTCATTTTGGCTCTGTTATCACCCCTGGTAAGGTGGATGTTGTGTCCCAACTCAGTGGACAGAGCTTTTTTATTTTATTTTTTTACATATTCAAGTATAAACACTATCTGATATGCCTAAAAATCACCCTATAAGTGTTGAGAAAAGATGAATAGTTGAAAGTGAGCTTCCACGAACACAAAGCAACTCTTAATGCAGCCTGGATGTTGAAATGTTAAGGATTTGGCCTGTCTGTCTGCTCTTGTCTTTGATGTGAGAACGGTGTTTAGATCTTCATAGAAAAGTATATTTACAGCTGTTTAACTGCATAAAATAAATACAGCAGTAATGGCTCTTCACGGCAGTCTGTTATCTGTCACTCATCAGCTCAGCCGACCAAAAAGGGTCAAGCCTGGGGCAGGGTAGGGGTGTTGGGAGGCATGGAGCCAGTGGCATGTCTGCAAGTAACTCCTCCCAATTATCCTCTACGGCTCACCCTGTGCTGCCTTCATCTTCACTGTGCCTCAAATCACACTGCTTCTTCAGATTTTTGCAATCTGGTTCCAAACCCAATTTGGAGGTGGTTTGAAATGTGATCATGTGATTACAATCAGATTTGTACAGATCCATCTCAGTCTGGATTGCCCTGGCCACTCAAATTCAAATTTGAAGTGACTTCTGCGTCAACAATGTTAGTTCCGGGGCATTGGTGGGGGGGTCTGTACTCTCAGGGGACCGGGATGATTTCCCATATTTTAGATCCAGGAGGGCCTATTGAAATGGGGGGAAACCCCTCTAGCTTCCAGGAAAGATGGGATATCTGTGCCTACATCCTTACCACAGCAGCCCATGCAGATAAGTTCGTGATGTCTGGACATTCTGTCTCATCACTTACTAGCAACAGTGTGGACAGTCATCACAACAGGTCTGATTTGAATGGATTTGAGAAACAGTCTGAACACAGCCTTTTACGCCTAATGCAAGCGCTACCGATGACTGAATCTGCTTATCATCATTTAGTACTTACTGCAGGGGAGCCCAATCTGACAGCCTGGGGAGTTCAGATCCATCACCCTTGGATATAGCATGCAGATGGTCTTCATTACCTGGATCAGCATTTGGATTAAGGTTGGAGCTAAACTTAGCAGGGTCCGGACTGAGTCATCTTAGATGCAATGCAACCTTTAGATTGTGCGAACCATTACTATCATCTTTTAACTTTTACGGGATCTTTCAGGTCTGAGCATCAGTGCTAATCAGACTTTAGCTTTTAGTGGTACAAGGGGAGGGTGGCACAGTGGCTTGGTGTTTAACACGTTTGCTTCTCAGCACTGAGGTCTTGGGTTTGAGTCCCCATCTGGGTGGAGTTTCCATGTTCTCCTCATGTCTGCGTGGGTTTCCTCCGGGGTCTCTGCTATCCTCCCACAGTCCAAAAACATGGAGGTCAGGTAAATTGAGTACCCTAAATTGACTGTGTGTGTGTGTGTGTGTGTGTGTGTGTGTGTGTGCACCCAGCGATGGATTGGTGCCCTGACCTGGGCTTAGTTGAATAATGCAATGCCCTGCCCTGCGCCCAGTGAGGGGGTAGGGGACTAACTGCGACCCTAATAGGGATTAAAGAACTGTTACAAAGTTGGCTCTATACAGGGTTCTGCTATTGCTACACATCAAATAAGCATGTTTAAGCACCACACATAATTTTCTTTTGTGCTGGCTAAAGCAAAGTTAAATATCATATAAAGACATTAATGGGTTAATATGCTACAAATAAACAACCTGAGTTTAGAAAACTCACGTTAGTCAGCCAATACAGCTCAGATTTATGACCATAAACCCCGACCAGGTTGAGTTTTTAAAGAAAACAGAGCAAAAATAAACAGAGACATGAAAAGCTCTTTGTCATAAAGGTCAAAGGTTATGTGATATTTCTGTTTAAGCAGGTGGGATAATGGATGGATTTTTGATTTTTGGTTATTAAGAGAAATAAAGAGAGAGAGTTTCGTTCCTTTGAGTTTCTTTCTTCACTCAAACTATCTCTCAACATTTTTAAAAATTCTATCACTCCCTTCAACTCACCTCATTGACCTCATTGAACAAGGTTTGATCCCAATATGGGAAGACCACCCCTTTTACAAATGAATCTTCTGGGTCTGTGGACCAGTGCTAATCATCCTGTAGCACTTACAGCAAACCTTCCTTACAATTCCAACATCTTACTGGACCTTCTGGTTTGCTAATTACTTTAGATTTTAAGCTTTTAATTGATCTAGATCAGAGGGCCAGTAATAATCATCCTTTGGCTCTTCCTGGATCTTCTTGACCAGAAATCCCGTGTTAGTCACCATTTATCTCTTACTGGATCTTCTTAACCAGAGCTTCAGTGTTAATCATCCACTACCTCTGATTAAGATAAAGAGTTGAGTGTCTGGTCCAGGCTGAGTAGCTAAAGTATGATTAGCTTCGGATTTCTGTTACAGAAGATCCGGTAAGAGCTGAAGGATGATTAGCACTGGAGCAGGTTCCTCAGGAAGCTGATCCAGGGCCAGTTTGAGTTTGGTACATCTTGGTAGCATGAGATTCAGACCCTTTCTGTTGGTGTGGGAAAATGATGAAAAGGGAAAAGGGCAGAAAAGTGGACTGTTTGCGGTTTTGCTGTTTCTCTGAGTTTGTTTCTCTCTGGGCTGAGTGCTCTTAATCCACTGTCCCACTACTGCTCTACTGAGCTCACTCACTCACTGACTGACTCACAGACCCAGTTTTCTTCCTGGAACATCTGAGCTCCAGTTTAACATCTTCTGAGGCAGCATCTGAAGTCAAATGGTCTATTCTATAGAAACTTAGACTTGGGTTCCTTTACAGTGGTAGTGATGAGAACCAGACGTCAAATACAACATATCCTTTATATTTACTACTCAAACCCAACAGTGAACCTACAGTTTCTTATGACTTTTGTATATGCAATGCTATGAATGGATAAAAAAAATCCAAAATCTTCTGACAAATGTCATAAAACATTTAATTGTGCACAAAACGTTTGATGGACCAACATGTAACCAAGTGAATGGAATTAGTTAGTATTGTCTTGTTTTCCGCCATCTCAGATTCAGAGGATTGGATTTTTACGGCCTTCTGATTGACACGCTCAGGCTGAGCTTTGGCTTTGCTAAATAAAGCCTTGCAGTGTTTATCATGCCCTGAGTGAAATGCTGAACACTTTGAATCTCGGTTCCTGGCCTGCTATGATCTTTTTTCTGGAACGGTCTTCTCGAACGGCCTTGGCGTGCATGTGTATAAGTCTGTTTTCAGTTAGTCTTCTGTCCTTGGCTGGATGGATAAAGTCAAACAAATGGCAACCAGCAAGCTTAGCTTTGGTTTCCTTGTTTCCTATAGACAATCATGAGGTTCGGACAGGACTTTTAGCACTGATGATAACAGAATTTTAGCTAATGCTATGTTGAGACTGATAATCCAGATCTGATTTTTGGCCTATGTAGAATGTGCTCTTGCAAATTGGATCCAAACCACAATTACAATCAGATTTGGGCAGATCCATGTCAGTCTAGACTGTATATGATATAATACAAGCAGATAAACAAATCCAATCTGATTGCTTGCAAGTAACAGTGCGAACAGTCATCTCAACAGATCTGATCTGCCAGGGAGTTGGCGCTCCTCAACACGAACTTTGATCATTGATTGGCTGACTGTGATATGACCCTCATGTCACCAACTCGGCACCTACCACTTCATCTGCATTGCTTTGTCCTTTCCACCACCTAAAAATTAATGGTAGCTTTCAGAGGCTTCAGTCATCTGGTTCATACACCAGCACTGAGAACAATTACTAGAGGATGCCTGATCACTGCTTACTTATAGATGCATATAGAGCAGTTCATCTAGTCCTCTAGTTGATCCCTCTGAGTGTCCTGTGTGTGTTTCATATCGATGTGACATTTTGTTTGTGGCTGTGTTAAAGCGGCTCATTAAAAATGGAGCCTCTCAAAGTAGGACACCGGCTGCCCAGGGGAAGATGGGTAAAGAAAGACCCCATCACCCCCCTTCCTTATACAATACCAACAGTGCCCACCATCTCTTTCTGACTTCTATACAAAAATCAAAATGACCAGGTTCAGCATATCTGGGAGGACAATACCAAGATTTCCTTTGTGTACACGTTAGCCTCTTCTCCACTATAGGACAATTCCAGGAGAACAATTCTGAGTGTGGAGAGGAACCATAGCATTTCTCCCCACATGCGATTTGGTTCTGAATGCTGTGTGAAGACCTCAGTCCGGTCAACTAACATACTGAGGCCTGATGAACCATTGGGGTGGGACTTCTACAGACTTCTGTTTATACATTTGTGTTTTCTTTTTTGTTTTTTTTGGGTTTTTTTGTGCTCTTTGACCAAAAACATTCAAATTTAAAGTTCAGTTTTCTGTACATGATCAACAGAGAAATTAACACACTGCACATTTTTTATTTATTGCAAACCATCAGTCTAACAACTGCTAAACACCACTGCTAACTAGGAGCTGATTAGCGTTAGCTTGGTGACAGTAAACATGATCATAGCTTTGATTCTGCTCAACTTTGATCTGATGTCTGCTGAAGTTCTGATCAACAAGTTTCCACTGACAGAGGATGTTAAATGGATGGAAAATGCCATAGATATTATATACTTAGATGCCGCATTGAGCGCTGACTCGCGTGTCAACGACGCCACCATATTGGAGGGGGCAAAAGCGACCAAAATAACATGAGAGAGATGCTGCACTCTGGTGCTGTGAGGAGTTTTTTGAACCATTTTACAGTCAAAACAGGATCACATGGGATTACCTTTCACAGGTAAGACTGAGAAATTGTTTTTTATTGTATTTGGCCATTCTAACATTTTGAAAACAAAATTATTTTTTTTTACGTTTCCCAGTGTATATTAGTGCACATCTGAATGTGTGAATGAACACACTAGCTTAAATTACTTTGTAGAAAGGCGATTTATGAAGTTCAGTCCATTCACTTGTATTAGTTCACAGCGCAGCTTTGCCTCCTCCAATATGGCGGACACACAGTTACGTTACATCAGCGGGCCAACCCAGTCAATGAGGCGTCTAAGTATATAATGTCTATGGAAAATGCTTTAACATTTTGGTTATATGCTAGCTGCTAATGCTGTACTAACATTAGCATGCTCCACAGGCAAAGACGTAATGTGAATTTACAGATGTGTGACTTATATTCAGCCAACATT
>BRDA01003478.1:291-51582 GCA_036984385.1 Crenuchus spilurus
CATACTAATAAATTATTGTGGTCTAAAACCAGGTGTTTCAGTTTCATTGTCTAACCCCTGTATATATATATATATATATATATATATATATATATTATAGGGAGAGAAAGCGCCATCTTGCATGCCCAGAGAGTGCACAGCCAATTCTGCTCTATTGGGCCCCATCTGCTAATGACAAGTAGGATGAACGGGATTCGAACTCTGAATAGTAATTTACTCAATGTCATAACTCAAATATTCTAATGATTTGAAATTCTGGATTTCTGATTTTCATGAAACAACCTGATCAAGGTCAAATGTTCATTTCCACTACAGCTTTCATAACATCAGTGGCTTGTTATTGTTGCTGCAGTGTTGTCTTTGCTCAGTGGACATTTAATTGAGGGTCTCTAATCTACAACCTCTCCTTTATAGCTGAGATACTCTCATGCTTATTCACCCATTATGCTCAATTTGCTAATGGCTGACTAGCTATGCTCTAATTCAGCACTGTTTATGATAGACGGCATGCAGGACTCAGTAAACACATAGGAATTCCTTCTGGCAGTTTTTTTTTCTCTGAAGTTTCCACTACATCCTGACATGTCTGACATGCTGTACCCTAAATAAGTTCCTCCAGGCCCTGAGACCTAATCTCATCTCTGGGGGAGTCTAGTGCACAGCCTCAGGAGTGGAGCCAAAGAGCTCAGTCACAGCGTCCAAAACTGTTTTCATTCTCACCTCCAGCATGAGGTCTCCTGCAGTGCAGGTCACTCTACTGACACCACTTCTGTACACCAGGGGTTAGAGAAACTGAATTTGGAGAAGCACATGAGATTGTCCAGGGGATTGAAGTATTGAACTCTGCTGTTATTTTGTGTACTGCATGAATGCAGAGAATTCTCAGAGGGGAAATAGAAAAAAGTTCTGAAGAATCAAGCAGTATAGCCACACATTCACAAACGTGACTATTTCATTTCCATTTATTTATGATAAACATCCAGATATTCTAATCAGAAATATTAGAATAATTAATATCATAGATAAATAATTTTAGACATTCACAGTATGAATGGTTCACTGTACAGTTTGCAGGGTGAAATGACCAACATCCCTTCCCATTTCATGAGGATAACTGAGGGATTAATGTTTCATTGCAGTGGTAGGTGACTGATGGAAAGACTGAACAGGCACCAGCCTCCACTCCTACAGTTGTCAGAAATTAACACCTGTTTACCCCCAGTGTAATCATGCATTCAGTCTTTTTCACACAAATTGAGGTATATTTAATCAATATTTTGTCAGCACATGATTTGTATTAAAGTTAGTTAATTTTTTGGGGGGAAAGAAGCAAATAAGATTAAAGTCAATGAATGTTCATGTTCAGTTTTTAACTACACTCCATGAAGAGCACTGTATAAGTGTTATCAATGAACCACTTCTCTGCTTCCATTTATTATGAAATACTGTATAAAAGGCACAAAAACAAATTAAAAAAATAAAAAATAAATAAGCAACACACTTTTCCACAACACGACATTGTTTATTTGGTAGTACAGCACTTCGGAAGAGGCCATGAGAAGTGTGTGAATGGGCAAAATCCCAGGGCTAAATATTCACTTATGTCAGCAAGTCATATGGGGACTTCTGAAAGGTCATACATGCTTGAGAGATCTGGCTGGGTTGAAATTGCTCTCTGGTCTCACGTTGTGTTGCCTGGCTGCACTAAGAGGCCGATTTGGACGCAGGCAAGCTGAGCGCATTTGTGATAAATCTCTCTTAGAATTGCAGATGTCCCAGTGCTAATGTTTCAGACACTTTCTGTATTTCACCCCACATTACGTCTGAGCAAGGGACTCAAGTTCTCAGTAGTTGACTTGATGAGTGGCGCACTCAGGGGATACTCTGCTCATTCAGGTTATTGGTGTGCCTGAAACCTGACCTGATTGGAAATGTGGTTGAAAGCATAGACAGGAAGACATTCAGAGTGGAAAGCTCATACAGCTGGGAGGAAGTGGCTGAAATGGCCATCATGGGCTTCTGCTGCATGCAAAGTTTCTACAACATGTGAAAAATACTTAATATGGATTAAAAGTATAAGTCACTTGGCTAGCATCTAACTATGCTTTTCTTTTATCAACACTCATGGCTGATACTTATGGAAAGTTTAGCCATTTCCTGATGCTTTATGCTAATCAGTTCCAGTTATATAACCTGTAATTTGACGGATTCTGTGATTTCATGAGAAACAATGTTTGTTAGGAGGCTGAATACATTAACCAGCGGAGCAGAAATAAAGCACATGTTCTGCCTCCTCTGACGTCTTTAAAAGGCATTCATTCAACTCAAAATATAATCCCACTGAGCTCTGGAGATTAAGATATTTGGCATGCTAATACCTTCCTGTGCAATTTTAAACATTAATAACTTTAAAGATTATGTGCTGACATAGTATTCATTTTCTTTTCCTATTGCTGTCCTCCCCATCCTTCTCTCTCTCTCTCTCTCTCTCTCTCTCTCTCTCTCTCTCTTACTTCTATACTCATCGCTCTTTTTGTCAACAATATACAGAGAAGTCAGAAGATAAGTGGAGCTGGCCATGAGCACTTTGGGTTAAGCTTAGTGCTGTACTGATGATCGGGTGTATTTTTACATATGCACGTTAGCAAAGTTTGAACCTAAATTGTCATTAATGCAAGAGTACGGAGGAGTGTAACTAACTGTAAAATGTAAGTTTTTATTTTAAATTTTTTTTAATAGATAAACAATTTCTATTATGTCTTCAGATTTACTCAGAAGTCAAAGAATTCCTAAATTCCTAAGAAAATTATGTTATTCACTGCCTAGAAGTGGCTGTAGCAAAGCACTAAAACCAAATGTTTTCCAAAATCTATGTTGCCAACTTACATAGTATTTCCATATTTGGAACTACTGAAGCTGGTAACTTAAAAAGAAACAATCCATCATTAAGAAACATGATTGTTTCACAAAACCATAGTTCCAACAAACATTCACAAACACTACTGTTAAGTTGTGTAGTTTGATCTACAGATTTCAATCATTAGATTACCCCACCAGTGACATAAGAGATATTCAAAAGATGGTAGTTACAATATCAAAAAGCTAAAAATGTACATCAGTCTTGCTTTATGAAATTATTGAATCTCAAGAACGTTGAACATTCTGAATGTATTTATTTGTTTATGAATATTAATTTCCCAAATAATATTGCTATAACCCTGTGTTAGCTATGTAGCTTTAGAAAAATAATGCAACATCACCATCATATTTCTGTGGTGCAATTAATAGACTGTGTATTGGCTATATGTAGAGGGTTCCCAGTTCAGTCTTATCACCATTTTGTATCTTTTTTATTTTGTCAGTGCCATCCTACCATTTTTTTGTTTTGGTAGTATTTGTCATTATATTTATCTGTCAGTAAATATTTTAGTTTTGACATAAACGCTAACACACAGAACACAATAAGTTTTCTTGCAGAAAAGAGTGGCTTTTGTACCATTATCACTTAAGCCTATAGGACATCTGACCACTAGCACAAGGGCTTATGTAGTGTAGAACAAGTATCAGGTGTTTTCTCACAGAATAGACAATATAGGCATTGTTAGAGTACTGTATCTTTGGTAGATATTCAAAATTATATATAATATATGATATTAATATATGATATTATATATTATATGATAGTTATTTCATTACTATATCCACCAATACAAACCATTTTAATTGCAAAATAAAAAAACATGCTTAAATAAACTATATAGAACTATATGTAAAAGTTCATTTACAGAAAAAATTTAATATTTTACTCAACATTGTAAAACACATTTTCTATTTATTTTCTGAATTTAATAATTGAATAAAAAGAAGAAAAAAAAGTCATTATCAATATTGATTATTAATATTAAAAATATTTAATTTGTCTTAATTTTTGTACAGGCCACATTTGTCGTTTAATTTTTTTAAGCCACCATGTTTAATTCAGTAAATAAGGAGTGAACTATATTGTGCAAAAGTTTGTTTTCTGTAGAACATGCAATAAATCATAGTTTAATCGGAAGTGACCAAACTTTTGCATACAACTGTAAACATGTCATCTTGTGTTAAATTACACCTGCTTGTTGTATAGCAGCAGTTGTACTTCTACATCTTAAATTTCAAACACTGATATAGTCTGACATACACAGGATGCTAATTCTGTGCCAGACATCTGCTTAAAAACATATGCAGTGCAGCCTGCTCGGAGGCGTGTTTTTGAGCAGAGTGCAGGAGGTGTAGCTGTGGCGTCAGACACGGGGCCTGGGAAGAACCTGGCAAAACCTCAGTTTCCCTTTCACCTGGCTGCAGGATCAGAAGCTCAGCACAACACCGCATGAGGGGGTTCCATGAGCACAGGGCCAGATGGCATAAAGGTAACATAATTATTCAGCCCATTAGCCAGCCTAATTAAACATTCTCCTCATACAGCTCCACCACTATCTCCTACAACTCATACTTCCTTACTTTTGAACATTTTATATATATATATATATATACTGCAAGAAACAGTATGTGGCTCCTTTGCGATTACTTGGATTTCTGCATAAATTGGTCATTAAATGTGTTCTGATCTTCATCTAAACCAAAACAATAGACAAATACAGTCTGACTAATACTGCACAAAAAAGGTTTTTATTGAATGTGATGTTTAAAGCTGCCCTGCCAAAAACACACCGGTATTGAGTTTGCTGTTCTCAAGAAGCATTGCCTGATGTAAATCATGCCTCATACAAAAGAGCTCTCAGAAGACTTATGTTCAAGACTTGCATGAAGCTGGAAAGGGTTACAAAACAATTTCTAAAACCCTTTATGTTCAATTGCCCAGGCTAAAACAGACTGTCTACAATTGGAGAAAGTTCAGTAATACTCTGTCTGTGTGGTCCTCCTGTAAAGATTAGGGGTGCAGGAAAAAATTGCTTTGAGCTCGAATTGCGTTTCTAACATTGAACGATTCAGAATTGATTCTCGTTTTCAAAAAATCGATTTTTTTTGCGGGTGCGGATGTGCCTTTTCAGCCACCGTAGTGCTAGGCAAAACAAGGAAGTAGCGTCGGCTATGCAAGCCGAGCCGCGGTCTTTGAAAGCAACCATTTGGAAACACTTTGGATTTTACTGTCAACCCGGCCGGGTAAGAAAGGGCTTGACGTCACTCTTGCGATTTGCAGAGATTGCAACGGTAAAGTAAAGTATTTCGTTCGTATTTGAAAGAATCTGAAAAAAATTGATTCCTGACCCCAAGAATCGATTCTGGATCATTTCGCTTGATTCCCAAAGATTTGTAGCCCTAGTAAAGATAACTGCAAGAGCACGGCACAAAATCCTCAGTGAGGTGTAGAAGAATCCTAAAGTGTCAGCTAAAGGCTTGAATGCTGACACCTGAATGTTCCACAGCACTACACGCAAAATATTATGAAGACAGATGAAACCAAAATTGAGTTGTTTGGAAAGAACACACAACATTATGTGTTGAGAAAGAAAAGGCACAGCATACATCAAAACCTTATCCCAAATGTAAAATACGATGAAGGGGGTGTCATGGTTTGGGGCTACTTTGCTGCCTCAGGGCCTGGACAGATTGCTGTCATCAACAGAAAAATTAATTCAAGACATTTTGCAGAGAAATTTAAGACCATCTATCCACCAACTGTAGCTCAACAGAGGATGGGTGATGCAACAGGACAACAACCTAAAACAGAAGTAAATCAACAATGGAATGGATTCAACAAAAGGTAATATACCTTCAGGAGAGGCCCAGTCCTGACCTCAACCTGATTGAGTTGCTGTGGCATGACATCAAGAGTGTAATTTACAACAGACATCCCAAGAATATTGCTGAACTGAAACAGTTTTGTGAAGAGGAATGGTCCAATATGCCACCTGACAATTGTGCAGGTCTGATCTGTAACTACAAACCGGATTCCAAAAAAGTTGGGACACTAAACAAATTATGAATAAAAACTAAATGCAATTATGTGGAGGTGTCAACAGCTAATATTTTATTCAGAATAGAACACAAATCACAGATCAAAAGTTTAAACTGAGAGAATGTATCATTTTAAGGGAAAAATATGTTGTTTCAAAATTTCATGGCGTCAACAAATCCCAAAAAAGTTGGGGACAAGGCCATTTTTACCACTGTGTGGCATCCCCCCTTCTTCTTTAAACACAGACATCTGGGGACAGAGGAAACCAGTTTCTCAAGTTTAGAAATATGAATGCTCTCCTATTCATGTCTAATACAGGCCTCTAATTGTTCAATCATCTTGGGCCTTCTTAGTCGCACCTTCCGCTTTATGATGCGCCAAATGTTCTCTATAGGTGAAAGATCTGGACTGCAGGCTGGCCATTTCAGTACCCGGATCCTTCTCCTACGTAGCCATGATGTTGTGATTGCTGCATGTGGTCTGGCATTATCTTGTTGAAAAATGCAGGGTCTTCCCTGAAAGAGATGACGTCTAGATGGGAGCATATGTTGTTCTAGAACCTGAACATAGTTCTCTGTATTAATGGTGCCTTTCCAGACATGCAAGCTGCTCATGCCACAAGCACTCGTGCAACCCCATACCATCAGTGATGCAGGCTTCTGAACGAAGCGTTGATAACAACTTGGGTTATCATTGTCCTCTCTGGTCCGGATGACATGGCGTCCCAGTGTTCCATAAAGAACTTCAAATCCTGACTCATCTGACCACAGACCAGTCTTCCATTTTGCCACACTCCATTTTAAAAGACCCCTGGCCCAGTGCAAACGTCTGAGCTTGTGGAGCTTGCTTAGAAATGGCTTCCTCTTTGCACTGTAGAGTTTCAGCTTGCAACGGCGGATGGCACGGTGGATTGTGTTCACTGACAATGCTTTCTGGAAGTATTCCTGAGCCCATTCTGTTATTTCCTTGACAGTGGCATTCCTGTTTGAGGTGCAGATCACGAGCATCCATTAGAGTTTTATGGCCTTGACCCTTACGCACAGCAATTGTTCCAGATTCTCTGAATCTTTTGATGATGTTATGCATGGTTGATGATGATAACTTAAAAGTCTTTGCTATTTTACGCTGGGTAACACCATTCTGGTATTGCTGCACTATCTTTCTGCGCAACAATGGTGGAATTGGTGATCCTCTTACCATCTTGGCTTCATAGAGACACTGACACTCTGAGAAGCTCATTTTATACCCAATCATGTTGTCAATTGACCTAATTAGTGTTAATTGGTCTTCCAGCTGTTTGTTATATGCTCAATTTCCTTTTTCCAGCCATTTATTGCTACTTGTCCCAATTTTTTGGGGATTTGTTAACACTTTTCACAGTTTCACATACCTTTTTGCACCCTGCACTGTGAATGTTTACATGTTGTGTTCAGTAAAAACATGAAAACGTAATTTTTGTGTGCTATTAGTTTAAACAGTGTTTAAACCAAGTAATCCCAAAGCGCTCACATACTTTTTTTCTTGCAACTATATATAAGAAGATTCTAGAATGAAAGCTGTATTGCTAAGGGACTCACTATGACCCTGACCAGGATTAAGCAGAGGATGGATGGATGGAAGGTGTATTGCATCAGTTATTGACTTTTGAATGCTAGTGTATATAGACAAGGGTAGAGCAGGGAGATGCCACTCAGATAGGGAACCCAAGACCCCAGTGCTGAGAGGCAAACATGCTAACCACCAAGCCATCACCAGCCCTTACCTAAAACCAGCATGCTGAATTTAAAAAAGGAAGGAAATGTTTTTGCTCTAACACTTTTCTCCAAACTGCAATATCTTTTTCTATCTGACTGACCACCTACAAATGTTTCTGAGAGGCTATAAATACAATAAGAAAAACTGAGATCAAAATTAAATCTATGAAAGACATTATCATGTGTACGATGAGCACTAAGTATTCTGTATATTGCCACATCCCTAGCGTACACTCGTAACCTGTGAGGAGTCTTTAAAAGTGGCCATTGAGTGTATACGTGTGGATTTTGCATGCAATTTACCACTGTCTTTTTTCAATTTGTTTCCAATTTTAGTTAAACTAAACAGTGTACAACACATCATAGGCTCTTGTGGCATCACATCAGTGTGAAGATGCCAAAGTCCTCATTTTTCTTTCAGTCACTCTGAATGCCTGGGTGGGGGATGAGGGCTATTTTCCAGCTAACTGAAAAATATTGGACTGTGGGTTTGTCTGTGAGGCTCAAAAAGCCTACTTCCAACACACAAAGATTGCTTTGAAAGCACCACCCCAGGGAGTTTTATACCAACATTTTTGATCAGGTATTATTCCCTGGGGTATAGAAGTCTCCAAGTTGAAAAGTGTTTCATGTGTCAATAAAGAGAAGTTATAAGTAGCGATTTCGAAGTTCATTCCCCATTGTGGCAACTTCAAAATCATATGTTTTATGTATGAGAGCTTGGAAAACAAACAAAGAGTAAGGAACACTAACCTGCAGTTGGAAGTTTCCTGTTTGAACAGTGTCAAATCTGAACAGCAAAAAAGGCACTTTTAAGTTATCCCAGTAGACTAGTGTTCAATTACAACTTCAGGAACAGTGAGCCCCCCCTTTTTTCCCCTCTTTTTTCAGGTTTGTTTTTATTACCTTGTCAAAATAATTATGCTCAGCATTGCATCCAGACACAATCAGTGATTAAATAGATTCTGTGCTAGATAGTAAGATAAAGTATACTGTTGTTCATGGAGAGGGAGAAGAGGGGTAAACAGAGAAGAGAAAGATAGAGAGAGAGAAAGAGCGAGAGGGTGTGAAAGAGAGGCCATTAAACAAAGAAATGTTACATATATGAAAGGCTTCAAAATGTCTTTTGGCACTGGTTCCAGTGCCTGCAGGCCCTCGTGGTGGTCTTTTATAAAGTTTAGGAATAGAAAACAAACACTTCTTTACACTCAACCACTTCTACTCATGTTGACTTTTTAAAAACAATCACTGAACAATGATACAGGCATATTTGTTTAAAATATGTTCGTATGCAATGATGAGCCATAACATTTAAACCGTCTCCTTGTATCTACACTCATTGTTTATGTTATCAGCTCCACTGACCAATAGATGCATTTTGTAGTTCTACAATTACAGACTGTAGTCCCTCTGTATCTCTGTGTACTTTATTAGACTCTTTTCATTTACATTTACATTTTTTAAATGTATTTATTTTTGACTGAGCATATTGTCACTTTCCAAAGAAAAGCATGTATTTCCATTTTTTTAATGGACTTTTAGTTTTCTGCATAATGAAAGCTCAGCAGATGTCCTTTTCATTATGTGGAAATGTCATGATGATTGGACAAACAGAAATGCAGAAATGCTCGATTATGGCTTTGAATGAAAACTCTTTAAATTAGCTTAGACTGAAGGTTAAGAATGTTTTGCCCTCCTGTAAAGTAACCATTTGGACAGTGTTTAACAAAGTTCCAATATGGCCCTACCTCAACTCCTACAGAAGTCACATAGACGTGTATAGCATACACATAACTGCCTCTGTCCTCTTGTCCCCCCGATGTTTGTCCTGTGAGTGGAAACCAGCACATCAATCTGAATCAGAACATTAATAATAGTTTACAGCACACACTTAAGGGTCTTGCCCTGTCCAATGACAGAATCCCAGTCAGAAATTGTCAGACTAATTAGATTAGCCCATGCTCTTCCAGCTTATTCGCAATGATGTCAGAATGCCAGGGATGACCTAGGGGAGTTTATGTTCCAGACCTAAAATGACAGATGAGCGCGTGGGTGGGCTCTGCATAATGATCAGTGTCGCATACAGATGAGCTGGGACTCGGAAGAGGCTTTGCGGGTTCCTAGGGAGCTCCTGGAGGTTAGGTTGCAGGAAAAGATCAAAGATTGATTACAAACTGACATGGATGCATGCCTATATCAATCTCTTTTTTTCTATGGGAGGTGCAGGGGACTTTTAAAGAAGAACTATAATGTACATTTGTCACCAACACTGATGGGTTCCGTCAAGAAAGAGAATAAAACAGATGCATTATTCTCTAATGTTTTGCTTACTATTCATGCCTGACCCAGATTCAGCTGCTGTTCTTCCAGGAAATGTAACGCAGAAGCAAAGCCAATACCTGGATGATGAAAAACACAAAAGTGCTAATAAAGTTCAGGCATTCTAGAACCGTTTCTCTTAATTGCTTTGCCGAGGTTTCACACAGTGAAATGTCTAAGGTATTGCGTAAGCGTGTTGATATGATGCTTTTGTTGTCTCCTAATGCATATAATGCTAAAGAAAGTTTCCTTTAACAGACCATCTGCTAAATGTTTGAGCCAGGACATATCTCCATATGTAGCTAAGGCAGGCTATAATATCCAAAGGATTCAGTCCAGGGTCGTATTCATTTCAAATCTGTCTGGAGGCGAGAGAAAGAACACATAGAGGCGATTACTGTCAGCATATCCTTATCAGCGCCCTATTAGCTTCTCCAGCACTCACGCCTCGCGTAATCCCAACAAGCTATGTTTAGCGTGACACCTTAAGACATCAAACAGATATACATTTCACTTGTCTCCATTAGCATGGCTGGCTTAATCCTAATATAGTAGCCTCTATTAGAATAACATCAAGGAGCAGATGGCAATGGTTAAACCAAGGCACTATGGAGAGGCTGGATACAATGGAGCTGAATACGTGCAAATCCTCTCCAGAGTAAGCTAAGATGTCAATTCATATTGGAATAGTGTGTGACATTATGTGTAAAGGCTGCTGTTGCTGAGATTGGTGGGGACTAGGTATGATGCTCAAGGCTTTGCAGAATATGTTCCTGGCTGTTCTCCAGGCAACACAGCTAAACCTTGGGACTTAATAAGCTTAGTGCTCTCATCACACCTTCAACCATGCAATCAGAAAATTAATTTAGTCTCTAAACAATTTCAGAAAAATATTTTTTTGATGTTTTTGTAAGGTAGCTAGACCAGTTGACCTCTAGTTATGTTTTGTTGCCTTTTAGTCATTATGTCTTCCATCCAAGAGGCTTAAGTGGCACATATGTCCACATACAAGCAGTACATTCTCTGTGTTCTTGTTTCCTTACAGAACCTTGGGGCTAATTGTAGTGTGTGTGACCCTTGAAATTGGTATGCAGAAGACAGCAAAATTAGAGCTGTTACTTGTATGATGGATTACTTCACTACATGCTGTCAGGTGTAGCCCTGACACAGGATGTGTACGTGTAGCACGTTTCCACATGCTGGTGCTCTCACATCTCCACTTCCTGATGCCTGAGAAGAGCCGGAGGATCCGATTGCATGTACCAAAGTACTTAAGGAGGAATTCTTTACTTTTAAATCCTCTTGGCGTGATGTTAAGCAGCCCTATGCTGCTGTTTTAGCTTCAGGGAGATGGGGTGTTTGTTGCCATCTTTGTCATTTTCCATGCCATCCATTGGCATTAATCTCACTTAAAAAGAAAAGATGTTTAAGTACACTGCTGATTAGGCAGTGAAATGTCTCTTGGTAATGGATGCGGTTTAGTAATTACCCATTCAGTATCGTCATCTCATTTGCTTATTACCTTTCCGACCATTTCATTGCTAAAGCTATACGAGACGTGTTCCATTATTCAGACATTTAGTGAAAATACCCTCATTTTCCCTACGTAGCTACACCAAACCTCACCGGAAAAGACACTCTGTGCATGCACACAGCGTCCCTAAGGAAAGAGCAAATGAGCTAACCCTGCAACCTTCTTGCAAATGCAAGTGTGCTCACAGAAGCCACATGCGGCATGCTAATTACCACACTACTGAATTAATTTATATACTATTCTGATGTTTGTTGGCTATTCTAATGCATGAATACTGAGATCTGTTCATGTACAGTTTCTATTAGCCATTCCAAGCCCTGCAATAATAGTCAGACACTCTTGATTGGATATTTTTGGGTTGTGGACAACTCATTTTAGCAGTGATATCTGTAAAAGTCTGTAAAAGTCAATTGTACACCATGATAGTGACATACTGATCACACTCAAAAAGTGAAGAGGCTCTTCAAAGGCAATCCAGAGAACCATGGCAGTTTAAAGAAACATTTGAATGCTTAAAATGTTTCAAGCATGATTAAATAAACGGGAATCTGTATGGTTACTTAAAGCTCACCTATTACATTCCTTTTCCATAACTTAATACAGTTCACTAGGGGTCATAGTGAATCGTTTGTCATACTTTTTTTTAAATGCCAAAAGGTTTAAGCATAAGAGCATCCTTTTCTCAGCCTTTATAAACAGTCCTGATCAGAACAGTTGGTTTGAGTGTCTATTTCTGATTGTTATCACAATCTCTCCATTTAGTGACACATAAGAGTTGACATTAACTCTCAGCCAAATTGGAGCTGAAGAATCAATTATTTGGGAATAACCCCAAATCACAGCAGTAACCAAACGGCGATTGGTATACACAGACCTTGTTGAAAAACAATTGTAAATGTCTACCGCACATATACAGGCTCTGTTCTCTCTCTGCCTCACAAACACAGCACTGTGTATCCAAGATATTAAGCTGTGGGTGGAGCTACTCAGATGGGGGCAAGGTTCACTGAACGTTGCATTGCTTTGCCTAACATTCACACAAAGCAATCCAGACTGTTCTCCTCAGTAGTTCCCAGATGGTGGAACAAGCTGCCTACCACCACTAGAGCAGAAGTGTCCCTCACTGGGTTCAAGAAACTCCTAAAAACCGAGCTCTTCAAAGAGCACCTGCTCTAGTGATCCCAAATACTCCCCATGAGTACTGATATCCACTCAGCATTCGATATCCAAATGTTAATTCTGGTATACTAGTACTAGTAAATACTAGTACAACTCTAGTATTATTTTTTCACATCTGTACTTTCCCACTATTGTAAGTCGCTTTGGATAAAAGCGTCCGCTAAATGCAATGTAATGTAATGTAATGTAATGTAATTTAGGTGAGTAGCCTCAATGTGAAATAAAGGGAGCCTAATTCTGAACAACTGGTTGAATTTTTATTTTCAGACCTGGACTGGCCAACACAGTTTGTGGACTGGTACAAACTTCAAATACCCAAATAAAGGTTTTTCATAATATTCCCTCTTCAAAGAACATTCAAAATGATTCCAAATGGCAATAGAAATAAATCCGACAATGACACAAACCATTTATAAAATCTATTTAAGTGTATAATAATGTACCTTGTATGATTTACTTAATAACATGGAGAGTGAGTAATGGACTACATGGTTAAATCACTGCATGTTAATTAAATATGCCATTATATCCAAAAAAGATCAAAAGTATTCTTCTAGTGCAGGGGTGCCCAATACGTCGATCGCGATCTACCAGTCGATCTCAAAGGTAGTGTTGGTAGATTGCATGGCATTTAAAAAAATAGACATCAGCCTATCATTCGTCCTATATAAAACTTGTCACTTGATAGACATACAGGAAGACGAGTCGAGCACTCGGGTCAAGCAGAACTGCTCAATCTGTATTAATCAATCAATCAATCAAAATTTATTTATATAGCGCTTTTTACAATGGGCGTTGTCACAAAGCAGCTTTACATAATTAGTATCAAACAATCTGAATCTTAGCCCGATGTGAGCAAGCCGAAGGCAACAATGGCAAGGAAAAACTCCCTCAAGGCTGGAGGAACCAGTTTGTGATAAGCCACCATTTACATCCAAGTGTAACTATTATCAAAATAATTCAGAATTTCTGCTTAAGTGCTGCAAAACCTAGCTAGCTCCACTTATTTATGAGTCAGCCTTTTCACATGTGAAGATCATTAAGTCAAAGTATGACTGATGATCATTTGGAGATTTGCTTGAAGCTGTTTATCAGCAACTACTGTCCAGACAATGATTCCATTCAGTGCAAGTTATCAGAGTAAAGTAGGCTAATGACAAAACATGTACAGAGTTGTATTGTGTAATATGGGTTCATGTAGTTATTCAAGGTACACCAGCACACACTGTACACATAAATTGTCAGTATATTTATAAATAAATATATGACTTGCATTTTTATATTAGGTAGATTATTTTGAATTAGTCATAAGATAAGTAGCTCGGAGGCTGAAAAAGTGTGGGCACCCCCGTTCTAGTGTATATCAGAAAAGTTTATTTATTGTGTTTAAAGTTCAGTCTTATATGTTAAGAGATTTTTATATTCTTTTCATGTAAAGTGAAATTTCAAGACTTTTTTTGTTTTGTTTTGCTTTGTTTTACTGTTGATCAGTTTGGCTTATATTTCATGAAAATCAGAAATCCAGAACCTCAGATTATTGATATACAGTAGAACCTTGATTATTGTTTGCCCTGGTTGTAATACAATTAGGTTGTCATCAACTTTTTTGGGGAAATTTTGTCCCAGTTATTGTTTATCCACCCATTTTATTCATCATGCTCATGTGACTCACCGCTAATTTTGCAAAAACAAAGCTTCCACCCACGCATTCCTCACACACCCATATATTTGTCGTTCATTCTGACTTTGTTTATCATTGATAACGGTCAAAACAAACTAAGACATGTCACACTAAAGTGATGTCACACAGCTTGAAAACATGTGTGAAAACAAATAGTGACTGAGAACGGGTGTTATAAATAAATAACTAATAAAAATAAATAATAATATAATAAAAATAAATCTGCTGCCAGAAACAGACCTCTCTGAACAGTGTTCCATAAAGCTAAGAATGATGGCAAATGTTCATTTATCCTTTTCATTCGTTTTTTGTATTTATAATTGTTTTCTCAATGTAAAACTATAGTTATTCTATGTAAAATGTATTTTTGGAATTTGTTTGGAGTGTCGGGAACGGATTTATTGGATTTACAGTATTTATTTTAGGAAAATATTGCTACAGTTATTGGGCATTTCAGTCATCATCAGACACTTTAGAATGGATTATTGACGAAAACCGAGGTTCCATTTAATTTCAATTCAATTACTATTCAAACAGTATCAACAGTAAAATAAAACAGACTTGAAATATGTCACTATACATGTAATGAGTATCAAATATGTTATTTTACCTTTTTTTAATTAAATAATGAAAAAGCATTTTCAAAATATCCCAATTTTCGGAAATGCACTGGGTATCTGAATTGTGTGCAACCACTTGGTACATTATAATGCAGCAAGTCTTATCTGAACTTATATGTCCTACTTGCAATTATCTGCATCATCTCATGTGAGAATCATGTTTAATATACTGTTACTGCTATAATTATATCACAAAGAAAATGGGTAGGGCCTCTGTTGTGGATGCAATGATGGTAATTAAGTAATGAGTTTGGTAGACTTTGCCCTTCTCTTCTGTCTCTCTTCTAAGTTCACAGTGACCTATTTAACTTTTGTTCCCTCTGCCTGCAACTCGACTAATTTGCATAAGGGAGTGTGTCAATAGGCCTCATTAATACATTCATTAATGTCAAGGAAATCTAATTTAGAAAGCTGAATTATTTAAAATCCCACAGACACCTGCTGCACTCAGGTACCGTTCAATGCAACCAATACATCCATCCCTTACTCAGCAGGGAACAGATTTACAGAGAATGAATGGCAGAGTCTTACGAGGTCCATGAGTGAGAGAGAGAGTAAAAAGGGGGAGAGAGCTGTGTGTGGCTTGATAATGTTGTTTGCACGTGTGAATCAGTTTTCAAAGAATGTCACTCATGCCATCCAAATGTTAAGCCTCAAATAATTGCAGATGACGTTTTGGGTTTTAATAAATGGTACACAAAGCAGAGACTATGTGCAAAAGGCTGAAAGGTCAAAAATTATTCATCAAGCAAAATCCCGGTGACATTCAGTTTTTGTACAAAGGAAAAGCTGTCATTTACGGTGTTTATTGGAAAAGGACCCAGCAGCCACAGGTCTCCACTGCTTTTTTGTCTAAATAAGTTAATTTCCTTATATTTAACTATAAATAACTAAATACTACCATTACTATTATTACTATTACTGTTACTGACACTACTACTATTACTACTTATAGTATAGTAGTACTATAGCAGTACTATTAGTACTATACTTCACACCCACTCTATACTCAATGGAAAACCAGATAAGCACATTCATTGGCAGACTGTTATAGCTACACTGTGTTGTAGAGCACCATGTGAGATCCTATTTGCCAACTGCAATAAGGACCTACAATGTGTCTCATTACTGTAGGGACAGTACTGATGTCCTGCTGCCTGAACTGTGCTAAAACCACAACATAATTAAAAGAGTACAGTGTTTGATGGGGGGCTAGTGCATGTAGTGTATCATAGCCAAATTTCACTTGTCGTTATATACTTTACACTCTTGCTGTTCATTGTAACGTATGCATATTATTTTGATGTACAAAGTATTTGATATGAGTAGACATTGTGTAATTGTTTGTCCAGGCTACTGTGGCATTGTAATTCCCTTTGGGATGAATAAAAATATATCTATCTATCTAACTTTCTATCTATCCTTCCATCCATCCATCTACTACTAAAACTACTAATATTACTACTACTACTACTACTGTTAATACAACAAGTAGCTATTATTAGTAATACTACTGCTGCTACTACTACTACTTGTACTACTATTACTAGAACTACTATTGTAATAATAATAATAATAATAGTTATTTATTATTTAATTATTATTATTATTACTACTATTACAACAACAACAAAACAACAACAACAACAATTACTACTACTACTACTACTACTGATGATGATGATAATATTTTAATGACATTTTATTTTAACCGTTACCTGAAACATTAACCCAAAGCCTAAACCTAAAACTCAGTTTAAGTTTCAAATCAAACACATAACCTAATGCTAACCCTAACCCTGGTCCTAACCTTACACTGTAATACTGTTCCAGGAGATGCACTGGTGCATTGTGTTCCACATATAACACACAAAAAGAGGATTCCTGTTGTCTTTTCCAAAATCAGCCACATATGCTTTCCTTGGAGGTATCCAGTCTCATATTTAAAGTGACTATAGCTCTTCTGGCTTTAGAGTTTCATTCATTATGTTCACAGTCACAAGTTTGATTTACCATGCAGTGTTCCAGCATGAGGAGACTGCATCATGCAAAACAAGTAATTATATATGTATCAGCACTACCTTGTTTCATTCCCTCTTTAACTTTGATGACTCACTTAATAAGCGTTTTAATGGACTGTTTTGTGACGGACAATCTCAAGAACCCATTTGATGCTCAAATGGGTTGTCTTCATTAGCACTGTGATGTAAATGGAAACTGTTTCCGACATGTTGTCAGATGATGGTGTACAGCTTAATTGGAGTCCCCTGTATCATTACAGTCAACGGCCACTGCCCTGGCAAGATTAATTGGGAGCCGGTTTAAGCTCTCTTACTGCCACAGTGGGCAGAGCATTCTCAGAGCTAACCTTTACTAGAATGGCAAAGGCTTGTCATGGACACTCTTCAAGCCTCGATGTGAAAACCTCTCCCCAGCCTGGGCCAGACAGCATGCCACCACTCTATCTGCCCAGCAGAGCCAAGGCAGCTTCAGTTGTCAGTGGGCATAGTGCTTTTGTGAACTTTCTTCAGTGCTCCCCTACAGTTAAACAAGTAGGCAGTGCAGTTGGACCAGGGCTGCATCACTTGACAGCATGTCTGGAGGGAGGGGTGAAAGGCACACTCTTCAAGTCACTTTAATTATGGGACAGCAGCAGAGCGCCAACCTTAGGGATGCATCACAAACATGCAAAACGATAGATCACAAGCACAGGCGAGAACCTGTGAATCATCCACAAACTGGATGTAAGTGTGAATCAGATGGCATGACTGCATGTCAGTTACAAATTACAGTGGGTTTTTAGTGAAAGAACTACAGATTGTAGAGGAAGAACAAGACAACAAGACAAAGTTCAAGTCTATAACATCCACATGATTTACTGAGCAATCAGTTCAGCACTGGGTTTTAAATGAAAAACTTACCAATATCAATATCACATCCTAAACACAAGACAGTAACTAGATTATAGAAACATCTTTTATAATACAGGTTGTCCTGTTTGCTTGTTTACCCAAACAATAGTGAAAACCTTTAATACTAATGAAAATATGGTGATGAAATTTAAATTAAAAATACCTCAGACTGTGGGAAAAAGATAGATTTTACAACATATGTAAAAAAAATGTTTAGCATGTAGTTATTATCTCTTGATTGGGTGGTGATGCGTGGAAACGTTCACGCCATAAACAGTCACTCCTGTACAGTGTACCAATACATTATTCACAGATCATTGCATAGTTCTCAATAAAAAATTTAAATAACCAACATCCCATGCTGTGTCCACAAGGATAACTGAGGGTTTTAATGTTTCACTGCAGTAGCAGCAGGATGGAGATGTCTGGACAGGCACCAGCCTCCATTCCAACAGCCACAGATATTAGTCGACGGAAATGAACACCCATGTATCCACACTGTAACTATGCATGTCAGTCTTTTTCACACAGACTGATGTATATTTCACCCAAATTTCATCACCATACCTTCATTAGTATTAAAATTATTCATGGTCATTAGAGTAAAGAAGCAAATGGGACTACCTGTGTAAAGTGATTGTTCAAAGTCCATTCTAAGCAGGGATGCCAGGTCCAACAAAAATATTCAGCCCAAAGTCAGTCTAAAACCCGCCCTTCAGAAGCTTAAACTAGCCAAAATTATATGTCTGTAACACGTTTGAAGCAAATGGCAAAACAACTATGAGTGTACGACTTAGTATGTTGTTTATAAGGGATTTATTATCAGTCCATCAAACCTTTTTCTTTTTCCAAGTCCTTGCAATACCTCCTCCCGTATTTCCCCATTTACCTGGAATATTAGCTAGTGACTGTTTTCTCTTTACCTTCTGTATGTGTGTCTCTCTCTCTCCTTTTTAGGCTATCTTTCCTTATATTGTTATGTTCTCTTCGTTGTTATTGTTGTATTCAAACTTCCTTAGTGTCGACTTATACATGTCTGCCTGCCATGTTGAAGTAATATCCTAGGCAACACGCACTTTTTATTGTTTTTTGGCAGCTGCTGTAATTTTTAAAAGTAGCCCAAAAAAACGCACCCCACCACCCTTGAATTTTCACCCGCGACTGGATTTTCAAACAAGCCCGATTTGGCGTGAAAACCGCGAACCTGGCAACTCTGATTCTAAGCCATAAAAACACTGCAGAGGATGCATTTCATGCAACACTTGACAAAATACATCCATCTATCCATCCATCCATTATCTTCCACTTAGTCTGGATCAGGGTCATGGTGAGTCCCCTACCCCTTCACCGGGTGCAAAGCAGGGCTTGACGCAATACAAAGATCACAAATAGAACCCACAACCTTCATTTGATTTGATTTTTTTTTGTTTTTTTTTGCTTTATTCCAAGTCAAGCCAATACACTTATAAGAACAGTATATATACACAATACAAATACACATACTTACAAATACACATACACTTACCTACATACGTTCAACTTGGAAAGGAGTGGGATGAAGCCAAGCTTATTTATTCCCACCGCCCTTCTATCCTAATCAGACAACCATCCAATTGCCACCATCCACAACCCCCAACCCCCATCCACAACCTCCCCTCATTCAAATGCTTAGCTTTCATGGAAAGCTTCAATTTCCTCTCATTTTCATATTAAACAATGAACTAGGTATATGACCTTTAAATGGAAAGTACTCTAAAATTAATGCCATGTGACCTGAAAGAAAATCATTCACACAGAGATGTCCAGCAGCTCTGCTGTGTCTAATCCAGTTATATGAGTGACACACACACTAACAGACCACCATCACATCAGTGTCACTGCAGTGCTAAGAATTATGATCCACCACTTGAAATAAAACCTGATGCTCTCCTGTTCCAGTCCAGTCCATTGAAGAAAATGGTGAAAGAGAGCTAACAATGTATGTAGCTAGTTGCTGTACGAAGTTTACCTTAATGCATAAAAACACTGGATAGGAATGCCTTTATTTAACATTCCAACACAAGACAATACAAAGAGCATTACCCACAACCTGCATTCAAATGCTTCATCTGCACAGAAAGCCCCTCATTTCCATAAATTTCACATTAAACCATTGCAGCATGTGACCTTTAAATGGAATGTAATCCAGAAATAATGCCATGTGGTCTGAAAAAAAACATTTTATACTACATTATTGATTACATATCATACTTTAAATCAGGTAATTAGTAATCTAATGGAATAAAGCTTGCGTGAACCCTTCCCAACCCTGAGATTATGCTAAACGTTTCTTCATCCTGCTACTGCTGCTGATAATTTTGCTGAAATTTGCAGCTTGTCAGTCGGATGACTCATGCCACTGCAGCTAATAGATCTTTTATATTCAGTATATTGTGTGGATCTTTGACATCATAGCAGATAAATCCAATAGGACCTGTCTTCAAGATGCCCTGAACTGCACCCTGCAAACTCAAATGACTGCTGATTTGTTCATAAATTGACACATTTAATGCTGTTTTGAAAGTCAAATGTTGGGATAATCTCTGCTGCTGCAAAAAAAAAAAAACAAAAAAAAAAAACAAGTGATATATGAATACAGTCACAATGAATGAATGATTTAACATGATCATCTGTAATCAAATGCATTTGAAGTTGAATAACTCAGGAAAGCTGAAGGACACCGAGTCTGAGTTTGATTCCAGTGAGTGGTTTTAATCAGCAATGAAGCAGTGTCTTTCACAGGTACACGAGAAAGCTTGTACATTTCAGCAGGAGACCACTGATGAGAAAAGATAGACGAGAGACAGACTTCTTTGACAGATCTGTTTTCATACAGTAAAAATGCAAGGACATGTCTAAGAATAGAAAAGAGATGGTTGGTCCACACAAATGAGCCTTTCTTTCTGATGGGAGTGGTCATGGGTTGTTATGGCAACCTTTGATAGCACTGAAGAAAGTACCTGAGATATTCCTGAGTGTAAATGGACCAGCTGTGAAAAGTGTAAACTATTAAGACAATGCATGATAGTGTACATAATGGCCCATCTGTTTTATTAGCATTATGAAGACTCATTCATGTGAATATTGTTGGTGCAGCCATGGTCTGCTGGTTTTGGATCCATTCTTGGGACTGGGAGGTCACTGGTTTGATCCCCTGATAGGTCATGACTGAAAAGCCCTTGAGAAAGGCACGTAAACCCCAACTGCTCCCCAGGTGTATAGGGACTGCCCACCACTTCGGGCATGTGTAATCACTGCCCCAGTGTGTTCTTTTGTATGTGTGTTTTACTGCACTGATGGGTTAATGCAAAGTCCTCTGTGTGTAAATGCATTGGTCAGTGGTCACTTTCACTTACTTGTATGTAACAAAGGCAGACTTATAGAGGGGTTGTATTGGTTGACTGTGATAGCAGCTGACAGACAGAGTTGAATTTAGTACCTGACACTTATTCTTGATGACATTGATGCTGCTGACCACCAGGGATGGCAAACTACTGGACAACTCCATCTCTACTTAACACAGACCAAGATGTGCAATATTGGACAGCTTCACAAATCCAATGTATGAAATAATCAACATTTGGAAGGAGCACTAAAGCTCCCTATCCTTTCAATCTAACCTTCTGACATCGACATCTACCTTCTGTTTCTCATGATGAACCTTTACCAGCCACCACTATTGTTTCTCCTTCATACAGTCATACATCTTAATTCTACCCAGCTCTCAGGCTGAAAGCAGAAGCAATCCAGAATTCCTGCTCAAGCTCTCAGAGTTGTCACCCACATCAATTTATCTCTCATCATACAACAAATTATTAGAACCATCTCCTTGTTTCTACACTTGTCAATTTTATCAGCTCCACTTATCATATAAGTGCATTTTGTAGTTTTACAACTACAGTCTGTAGTCCATCTGGGTGATGAATTATTCTCAGCACTACACTGATGTGGTGGTGGCATGATAGTGTATTGTGTTTGCATGAGGGGATTGGACACAGCAGTGCTGATGGAGTTTTTAAACATTGTGTCAAAAAAGATCCACTCTGGTAGACACCTTGTTGGTCCACCTTGTGAATGTAAAGTTAGAGAACTCATCTGATGTTGCACATGTTGCTGTTTATGTTCGTCCTCTAGTCCTTCATCAGTGGTCACAGGTTGCTGCCCACAGGACACTGTTGGCCAGATATTTTTAGGTGGTGGACTATTCTTAGTCCAGAGGTGACAATGAGGTGTTTAAAAACTCTGCTGTATCTGATCAAATCAACACACGCTAACATGCCACCATGTCAATATGACTGTAGTGCTAAGAATGATCCACCACCAAAATAATACCTACTCTGGTGGTCCTGAAGAAAAAGGTTAAGAGGTGGCTAACAGTGTATACAGAGAAACAGATGGACTACAGTCTGTAATTGTAGGACTACAAGGTGAGGAAGAAGAATGAGTGTAGTGGTTTTAATGTTGTGGCTGATTGATGTACATTAATATGCTGAAGGCATCTTTTGAACTAGTGTAATAGAAGATGCATGATTACTCTCTCTGTAATGAACAGCAGCAGTGTCAAATAGTCATGGTATAGTAATAGTATGCAATAAAGAATCGATGAAGCAGCATTTTATGCACTGTTTGTCTGAGAAGCATATTTTGCCTGAGGTTTTTCCTTTTTGTGTTAGAAAAAAACATCTGACATCAGCATCAGACATGGATGATCGAAGCCTGTTGTACTTCTCTCGATGATCTTTGGTTTGTCAGTGTGCGAGTGACTGAGGTGTAGCAAGGTATTGAGCCTGAACTGCTGTTTCACTACAGGGGGGCTTGGTCTCAATCTATATTGCTTAGCTCTTCCTACACTCTAAGCGACACCAGTCTATGCACACAGAATGGATGAAAAGCTGTTAGTCATACTTATTGACCTGGGCCAAATGTCCTTTTTATGACTGCAACGATGAGTATTTGCAGGCCCCATAGGTAACATAAGGCTTCAAGTATTTTCAACCTGAAGCAAAGGTTTGTCACACCCTTTCATTCATTCATTCATGGAGTGATTTGCTTAGTCAGCAAGTTGTTAGAATTCATACAGTGCAGGTCAAAAGTTTGGACACACTGGATTGAACAACATCAAAGACATTTTCATTTTCATCTAAAATGGTACATTTAAAGGTGACCTGCTATATCACTTTTCCACCAGTGAATACAGATGACTGGAAGTCTTACTGAAGTATCTGTGACTTGTTTAAAAAAAAAAAAATTAAGCGTAACAGCCCCCTTTCTCAGCCTCTCTAAACAACCCTGATTAGCACAATGTCTACTCCTGCTCAAGCAGTTTTAGCCAATGAGAATCAAGCTCTGTCATCACACATTCTCTCCACTTAGCGTCACATAAAGCTCAACATCAACTCTTGGCAATTCTTTCTTCGGTTGGTAAAAAGTCTTCAGTAGTCTCCATTCCGCCAGATTTAGCCACTCTAAATGAGATTATAATTACGTTGCCATTATAACTGGGACAGCCATGTAATGTTGATTAGGCATCTGGTTTTGTGACCAGAAGATCACTAGTTCAATCCCCAGACAGGTCATGACTGAAGTGCCCTTCAGCAAGGCACCTAACCCCCAACTGCTCCCTAGGCACTGTGGATAGGGCTGCCCACTGCTTTGGGCACATGTTCTCACAGCCTAGTGTGTGTTTCACTGCACGGATGGGTTCAATGTGGAGATTTAATTCCATTGTGTGCAAATCAAATATGCAAAGTTGAATCTAATCTAAGTAACACTGATGCAATTCATACAGAAACACCATTAGCCATGCATCAGTATACACAGAGCTGCTTTAAGTCAGAAAAGCCTCTAAACTTCTACTGAATCTCTTTAAACTCAGCAGAAATTACAAAGCTGAAGTTAACTTCTTATGTGAAATTCTTATCAGGCATGAAAACTACTGCATAGGAAATTTGTCAGTGACTGCATCATTTAAGGTGGAATCATTTAAGGTGAAATAAATTTGACTTGAACAGGACATTTGAATAAGAAACTAACTTCAGATTCATGTAGAAACAAGAGAAATCAGCAGAAATACATTTTGCTCATCATTGCCATGGACAGTTGGTACTAATCCCTCTTTTTTTTCAGCCCTTAATTATATGAGCTGTACTCAAACACACACACACAAACAGTTAGCTTTCAAGACTAGCCTTAGATTGATAATAAGCTTATCTTAGTGGCTCAAAAACAGAGTGGGACATTAAGGAATACAGAGTCTTATTAAAACTATTAGCTAGATTTGTGAGTGGTGCAAGTTTAGATTGCTGTGAATGAAGAGAAATTTTGTTAAAATGCCATGGCAATTTACTGGACATTGGAAAATTATTGATATTTGAACATGACATGTATATTATGTTCCTCCCAACAACAAAAACATGTGTTGAGAATATGAGCATTACATGTTCATCAGCATGAGTCTGTTCTGACATTGTTGATACAATATACAGTGCACTGCTTTGTTTTGATATCTCTGGAAAAATGCTTCAAATTTACATGAAATTCTTAGGTCAAACATGTCAAACATGCAGATGTATGGAGTTAGTTTCCCCACTTATTTGAAATAAGTTTTGTCTTTTTCTATTGGCCATAATGCTGACACAATTTAATATGCCAAGTTGTACATTTGAAATATGCATTTGATGTTTTTCTGTGATCAGTTCATGAGTCTGCTGATTTACTGTAATGCTAAAGATGGAGACACGGAGAACCTGGCAAGCAAATGGTAATTTCTGTGTGCCACGTAATCCACTCCACATGTTCCTTATCTCGCATTTGGCCAGGTTTTACTTAACACCACCCATGACTTTGCAGTGCTAATCACAACATTTTCAGCTGCTGCCTTTCCTCCTTACCCTCACAATGCAGCATCCACTGTTGTTTACAGCTAGCGTCCTTATGCGGAACAACAAAGAGGATTATGGAGCTATTCCACCTCCAGTTGGAGGTTAATTAAATAAGGGCATAATGCTTATTCTTCAGCTGATTATTTCAAGAAAGCAAAGCTGCAAATGCCCTGCTTACATTCCACTTACCTCCATCAAGCTTTGCACTGATCAACATTTATAAAAAAAAAAAAAACATTGAAGTGATATATTTCACCCTGAAGTCTGAGGGTATTTCAGACACTCTGATGTAGTCTGACATGGCTTAAATTTTTACAAATTGCACCCATCTAACATATATATATATATATATATATATATATATATATATATATATATATATATATATATATATATATCCAAAGTGTTACACAGGCTTTTTTTACAGCACAAACTCAGCAACAATAGTGGCAAATCAATGTCATAAATCTATATGTTGATTAGTTGATTACATCTGCTGTGTATTTCAGATGTGAGATCTGAGATATTGTGAAAAAACACACACTCAACATAGCCAAGATGTTTGAGCTCTGAACTGAATAAACAGAGGTGTTGGCTACTATCTGTTTATTACAGGTTAAATAAATTGTATGTGGTTTTATAAAATGGATGTATGCTGTTCTGATGGTGGTTAAATCAAATACGATAACTGATATCAAACAATGCAATGGCATTAGATAACACAATGAATGCATGTGATATGCTTCATATTTACAATGTACATTGTCACATTTGGCATAGTAGCACATTATGATGTATTGTTACAGCCCCGATAATTACATATGTATAGAATCCTCTTAAAATGACACCCCTAGAACTGTAACATTTATTTGTCAAACTACTTTTCTTTTGAGTTTTAAGTCTTACAAGCAGGGAGTGGATTTGAACAGTAAGCCCCATGTCTCAATGAATGAAGCACTGTAGCATTTATGAAGCTGAAGGCTACCATCTATACAACATACAAAAAACCTACTGCTTCAATTTTTTTTTGAGTTAGTGGACAGCAGTGTCAAGGACCAAGTATCCTGCTGCTCTATGGAATCTGGCAGACATTTAATTGGCTCGGGTGTTCATGGGGGAGAGAGGGACCCAATCATCCTTCCTGGTCATTGTGATTGCTCATTCTTGGTGACCCCAGTGGTAGGAGGCACATGGCAATGCTGGGATTTGTATTCTAGTACACTTGCTTTTGCCAGCAGTCTACAGGGTAGAGGACAAAACAAAATCCATGAGTTTGTTCCTGTGTTTAATTATATAAAAATGCACCCATCAAATATTTATAACATGTTTGCATGAAAGATTTAATGTTATATAAAGTGTAAAACTCAGTTTCTCTCCAAGCAAAGGCCACATGCTGCTTCCCTACTGCAGCACTGAGTACCGTCACTTTATGATTAAACCAAAAGATATAAATTTATGAGGCAACCTTTGCTGAGGTGAAATATATATGCGTCAGCCAAGAGTAGGTATGTTGCGAAGGGGAGGCAATATTATCTGTAGAGTCTCCACAGAGACATAAGGTAAATTGCCCCTCCCCTCCTTGTCACATTATTGCACTTTGCCAACGGTGTAAGCAGACTGTGAAAAGACAGAGGCCCGAATTCACTGGGGAATGCAGCAGAGAAAACAACCCATTCTAAATCATTCAGAGGCGGGGAACATTGCATAGCATTTCCGCTGGGGCCTGAAATGGACCTCCATGTCCTTTTGGATCATTTCAGAGACCAGTGAGCAAGCAAACCCAAATAAACCACTGTTGAGTGCTTGTCCATTGGTAACTCGTAGCTGGTTCAACATCAAGCTCTGGGAGAACAACACCAAAGGCTGGTCAAAACAGTAATTAACGCTTGTGGAATTCATGCAGATGAAAACTGGACACGTGTCATATGCTAATGACTGTGCATCAGATGATAATCCCTTATTTTTGTGTACGACACATGCCAAAATTGTTTTCTAAAATGCTACTTATGTACATTTCCATAAACAGCAGTTTATGAAATCCACTGAAATCCCCAAATCATTTTCCAAAAGAGGTTCTTCTATTGCAGCAACTGTCAAGTCACATTGGTCTAGCCCTGAAAATCAAGTTAGCACTGCTTAGCACTATGGGCAGTAAGAAATATTACCCAGGCTCCAATTCACTGGGATGCAATCTCCTTTGACTACCATCGTATTGTTGCTGGCAACCACCAGATATGGTTGTCTAAAAGCCTGATAGATCATATCTCACTTCCTGTTCAGACAATAGTGCAGAAACTTTGCAGAGGCAAAACTTCATTATGGATATATGTGGTGATAAGCAGAGGATAGAACAGTTGTTGTTTTTTTTTTTTGCTGGGTGATGAAAACTGTTCTGTGATGAAAAGGATGCAAAAAGTCATAAAGTGTCAATTAGAATGAGCCATTGACTTTCACATCTGTTTTAGGTCTTAGTTTCCTTTGCCATAACTGTTCTGTCTTGGTAGATTCAGTGACAGAAATTGTTTATTTAATGGAGAATTTTTAGGGAGAGAAGTTTTTCTACATATACACAGTATTATGCAAAAATCTATACTTTATATTTATATATAATTTCAGCAGATTGTAGTGCACAATATCTAATTTGATTGTGCAATATTGAATTCACCATAGCTTTGCACAGGACACATTTTATATTTAACTTATTTATTTAAAATGTTACATTCAGGAATTAAAAAGTAAGTGTGCATTAAAATATGAATAACTTTGTTCTCTGTATGGGGACATGGTGGCTTGTTAGTTAGCAAGCTGTCTCTCAGCCCTGGGGTCTTGGGTTTGACTCCTCATCTGGGTGGGGTTTCCATGTTCACACTGTGTCTGAGTGGATTTCCTCCAGGGTGTCTGTTTCCTCTCACCATTCAAAAACATGGAGGTCAAGTGAATTTGCTACTCTAAATCCTGGTGTGAGTCTGTCTATGTATTTGTATGTGTGTGTCCAACAATGGACTGGCACCCTGTCCTGACTACAGTTAATGTAATGCCCTACCAGTGCCCAATGAAGTAGGAGGGGTACTCACCCCAACCCAACCCTGACCAGGACTAAGTGGTTAAGAAGATGAAGGTGTGCCCAAACTTTTGCATAACACTGTAGAGGAATTTTTTATTTATATTTGTGTTTCAGTATTTTTAATAATTACATCACGCTTTACGATAAAGGTCACAAATGAGGGCACATAAGACTAATCACAGTGAGCATAAGCAATTACTAAGCTAAACAACTACTAAGTACTAAATAGTTTTGGGAACAATCTTTTAGACCAACTTGACATGTATCAGTCTTGATACAACCTTGATCAGCCATAGTGCTAGATTAGATCACATTTTCAGCTCAGCGTGCCTGGAGCTTGAGTGTATATGCCTGAGCATGTGTATGTGTGCAAAGTATGCCTCATTAGTGGTTAACACCTTTTTTCTCTCTCTCTCTCTCTTTCTCTTTCTCTCTCTCTCTCTCTCTCTCTCTCTCTCTCTCTCTCTCTCTCTCTCTTTTTTAGCACAGACAAACTGCCACAGCAACACACACATCAGACTGGGCCGTGAAAATGACCCAGCCACCTGCTAAGAGCAATTCTAATTATTTACCGCTCCTCCAATTTATCAGCATTATGACTTATGACACACCTGGGCTGGGTGTCACAGGCCCTTCAGGGACTCTCACCGGGTATACTACATCATGATTAGAGCATTAGCAGGGGGAGAGAAAAAAAAATCTAATAGAACACCTTCCGATCCAATGGCTTGAGGCTGGCAGTGAGCCAAAGGTGCAGTGTTCCTAAACTGTCCTCCCTACAGTCTTATTAGTTACCATGCAGGGGGAACATGATGACTAAGCTGCTTTGCCTTGTTGCATTGCTAGGGCAGGGGGCCAAATTTGGCGTCCCTGTACTGGCTCATTGCTTGGTCATTACAAGTGATGGTTGCATCTCTGCTTGTTTCCTTAGCTTACAATCACAGGGGTAGAGGCAGAATAGATTACTCGTTTACTTCCTGCAGGGAATGTCGTCACTGCTTTTTTTTCTCCCCCTAAGATGAAGTTGCACTGTCCCCAGCTCAAACTGATGGAACGCTGTGAGGAACCTTCTGAGAGGGTCATCACAATGATTCTTATCTTATCTGATGGCCACTGGGCCAATCCCTTTATAGTTCTGTCTGTATGGTTCAGCCTGGCTTTGCTTTGATCTTTCCAGTAGCATCAAAAGATTCAGATCATCTCAAAGTACAACATTTTAGTTATTACGTTTATTTTCCACAAAACACTGTGGTCATCTTCACCAACTCTTAGAGTTAGGCTTAGAGAGTCACCCAATTACCACCAATGGTCAACATTCACTTGGATGATGCAATGGCATTTAGTCCACACTGTTAGATTCATATGTGCATAAAACAGGTCATTGGAGTTCAGGCCTGCTCTCCTCTTCCTAAATTCATGGCTTCACACACATGCTTTGTGATATTAGTTCCGAGACTAGCTGACTCCAAAGCCATAGATTACACTTCTGAGGCTTGTACATACCTCTTACATTTACAGTTACATTTACAGTATTTGGCAGATGCTCTTATCCAGAGCGACGTACAACCTCTTCAGTGACAACAATACCTGATTAACAAGGCTCCAAAGCTATCTGTTTAGTCTCACTGCCACAGGCCCACTTAGCTAACCTTGGGGTCTTCTAACAACGTGACTAAAATCATTCTAAACCAATCATGGCCCTTCTCCATTTTTCAACCAATCACATAATTACACGATTCCAAAACTGTATGCCTTTGTCTCTCTAAAGCATATATACTCTGCTGTTTTGAACAATAAACTGGGAAACCATTTTGAGAACAGAATCTGCCTCTGTTATCATTTGATCTCCCTCAGCGCGCTGCAGGCTGAGGAGGACGGAAGAATCCTGCTTACTACTAGTGTGTACAGCTCAGTATTTCAGTCGAACCCCAGAACCAACAAACGGTTCTAACAACCTGGTGTCAGAAAGTGGGATGCTGCATTGATAAGTAAAGACTGGGATTTTTTTTCCTTCTGTTTTGATACTTGCACAGCGTCTCATGGTAAATGTTTTCTTTTAAGTAAATACGTAACAAATGTGTTCCAGTTTTTGAACATGTAAATAATTAGGAGTGTGATATTTAATTCCAACATCTGGATAAAATGTCGACTCTTTTCAAGGAAATGACCAGGTATTTTTATCTGACAGCAAATCTGAATCAGGTTTTAAATCTCATCTAAAAGCACCATTAACACAGTAGTGTTCCCATCACTGCACTGGGGCACTGAGATTCACCGAGAACACAGGAATACTGCTGTTGTCTCACCAACATCACATCCATCAACACAAGCTTTCCTTGGATGTCTGCCGTCCAAGTACTATCCTGATCCAGACCTTATGTTGTGCAGGTGCTATGACTGTTGGCTGCTTTCTCAAACACAATAATATTATAACAGGTTAGTGGTGCACCTGTATCTGGTTGGTCTTCTTGTGTCTGTATAAATGCTGATTTGTAGGCTTCATACAAAAATGTACACGTACTGTATACAGAAATGGAATGTAAGTGAAATGAAAAATGAAAGTTTTCTTAAGAAGAAAGTAATGATTTTCAATTTATCAAATTAATCTACAGTTTATTTGATGTGTATATCAAGTATTTTACAACAGCTACTACTTGCTGTACTGATGTACCATCTGCAGTTGCTTTGATATTGATTCATCTTGCATTTGCATTCAAGCCCCCCCACCCGCGCCTCTATTGGCTATTTTAATATTACCAATTAAAGCTAAAGTGATGAGTTGTCACTCTTTTATGAAATCCTCTAATACAAATTAGCTTTTAATATGAAATGGTCCAGCCTTACAATAGTACACAAAACTTATGTACCTAAAGAAATTTCACCTTATAAAGAGCTTACTGGAGGCACCGTTAATAGTCTAGAAGTGCTGCAGGAACCTCAGCTTCTTTTAAGACCCCTTCAATTCTGGATTCCTCAAGGTTGTTTTGTTTTGAATGTGTCATCAAGTAGTGACAACCCATACATGCCATCACACACATGCACTCAAATGATTCTTCAAAGAACCTTGTAAAATATATTAAGTTCTTCAGAGAACCAACTGTTGCAAAGGGCACTGGAGGCTTCCTAAGAATTGTCCCATTGTGGCAGCCTAAAAAGTACATTAAAAGTGTACAGTATTTAAACCTTACATGTGTATTTGTTGCATTATACATTGATGATTAATGAATAATAATGGATAAGAAACAAAGTATAGAATAAAACAAAAAGTGAAGTAAAATATCTAAATAAAGATAGCAGCACAGTGTCCAGCAGATATATTATTTCACTGTCTGGTCCATCATTCTCAAACATGCTGCAAACATGATGTAATAAACTGGAAACATGAGCTCCACATGTTATCATCACTGAAGTCTATTTTAAGCACATAATGTAAGTAACTGGGGTAAATTTACTGGAATATGTTAAGCCATTGTCTCAGGGGTAAACAGTGCTTCAGCTTTGAGTGTCGGTATGACTTATTGCAGGCTATCTGTGTTCTTCATATGCTATTGAAGCTGTAATTTGTACAGCCAGAACATACACATCCTATGAACACTTAGTGTAGCTGATATATGAGTGCATGTATTGCTGTAATATAATTAAAGGTAACCTGAGTGGAGTCTCTACTATTTTACTGAAGCATTTTTCTTAGGTGACCGTATATCAACAAAAAGAGCAAAAGGGGATAGTAAGCACTCAGTTATGGGAGCTAAAGCATTCGCCTCATAAGTATATTAGGGATGTCTTTATAAACTTGAATTATTGATTTCTAAGGTGTTTTTAAGACTATAATAAATGCAGAGTGCCACTATCATGATGTGGATAGATTAAAGCAAGGGTGGACAATGTCTGTGCAAGAAAGCTGCTGGCTATGCCGGTTTCTCTCTCTCACACACACACACACACACACCTGAATCAGCTAATTGTAGCTCACAGGAGTACTGGCCGAGTGGACTCAAATGTTTGAAGATAAAGTCTGAAAAGGCCTTGAATAGGGTTGATACAAAAAAGGCTGGTGTACAAGCTTGTGTACATGTATTCTTTTCATCAATACTTTTTAATTAAGCTATATACTAATATATACTCAAGCTATATTCAAATGTCTTCCTTGTTACACAGGAGAACAATATGACAAACCCAAACTATGGATGAGATCAGCTCTGTCAGTTACAATTACACTTGCTGTCCTAGTATGTTTAATGCTGCATTCATTAGGACCATTACATGCAGCCTTAAGGACTATTTCATCTTTTTGCACAGACAAAAATGTCCTGAACATGTGACTGTTGCTGTGACACTTATGTAGCATTTGTGGGTTAGGTGTCTTACTTAATAGTAATTCAAATGAAATCAAAACATGTGATATATATTGTCATTCAGTCACACTATAAGTAAAAAAGTACTGGGACAACTGTTCTTTCAATACTTTTTTTTCCAAAATAAAAGGTATTAAAGAGTTCACCCAATGTTTGTTAGTGTAACTGTTTCTACTATTTAGTAGAGAGGATTTGATTGCATTCAGCAAGTGAGGTTAAATCACCTTATCCGCAACTCATCCCAAAAGTACTGGATGGACCACCATCATTCCAGAGAACACATCATGCACGGTGGCTTTGTGGTTAACACGTTCGCCTCTCAGCGCTGAGGTCTTGGGTTCGAGTCCACATCTGAGCGGAGTTTCCATGTTCTCCCCGTGCCTGTGTGGGTTTCCTCCGGGGACTCCGGTTTCCTCCCGCAGTCCAAAAACATGGAGATCAGGTGAATTGGCTACTCTAAAATTACTCTGGTGTGTGTATGAATGTATGAATGTATGTATGTTTGCCCAGATATGGTTGGCACTCTGTCCTGGGTGATCCCCCTACTGCTGGATGCAGTCCTCCAGGTGGACGGTCGCTTCCGGTTGATAGTACGCTGTGCGCGATTGGCTGCCGCTTCTCACCGGTGTGTGTGCTTGAGTGTGTGTAAGTGGAGTGTATTGATTGTAAAGCGTCCTTGGGTATCTAGAAAGGCGCTATATAAGTGTAAGATTCATTCATTTACATCTCTCCTGCTCCACAGCTCAATACTGATGGGCTTAGTACCCTTCTAGCCCACACCTGGCATTAGGTATGGTGCCAATAGGTTCATATTTATCTGCTCCAGAGAGTCCTATTGTACTGGCAGCAATTGTCACCTGGAATATAAACTGCTCTTAACAAGTTATATATATAAACCATTCAGGTTTTGTCAAAATGTAAGAGTTTCTATTATTAAAAGCACAATTTGAAACCCTTTTCTAAAGGTGGTTTAAAGAGTGGTTTTGAGACACACAAAAAAAGAAAAGAATCTGTGTGGACTTTTTACCATTATGTCTAGTGTAGTACTGTAACATATATTGTCGGTAATATTGTCTTTTGTCTTTAATGAATTACATTATTATTTTTTGAAAAAGTGCTCATTTGTATTTTAAGCAATTTCATAAAGTTAGGGTCCCTAAACAATTAATAAGCAGTGCATTTATTAAAGACCAGAAATAATAAGCTGAAACTTGCATTAAAGTGGTATCAGTCAGCAATGTGAAAAAAAAAAACACCCAGCAGATTTCCATGGTGATGCACGACTTGCTCATCTGAATGCAGAAAGATAGGTCCTTGACATCCATGCACTAACTCCACATGATAATCTACAGCATGTAAAACAAACATCTACAAATCCCTCTGCCTGAGTTCTGCAGACATCATGCTGGGAATTACAATAATAGCTGGAATGCCTCCCCCACCACCCCACCACACACACACATGGCAAACACACTCTCAAGCAGGTCTCAGATCAGCTAGACCTGCTAATTCATGACTTGGAAAGAAAAAAGAAATTCATCTCAGTTCTTCATTCCATGCCAGTTCAGGCCAAATCAACATGTCCAATGCGTTTTCTGTCAAGCTCCTGTCAAAGCCCCAATCAGGGCAGCCATGCTTAGGCAGACTGTTAAACAGACGCTGTTCCAGCAGAGATCACAGAAGCCACGACAGCGGGATGCTGTTTCACAAATGACTTAACTGCAGTAAAAGTCAGAGACAATATTATTATACATACTTAAACTCTGTGATCTACATGCAGACTCAATAAGAAACAGAATCGAGATCATTTTATTGGTCAAGCAGGGGAGAGTGGGGCACAGTCTAATGCTTAATCAGTTGTAACACTGAATTAGTTCGTTGTTAAAACAATTCAAACAAAGTGTTCTTTGATAATCACTTCATATTCACATAACAGTGGAGTCTATGAATTTTGACAGCCTTTGGACAGATATTTCTGAAGATTCCCTGTAAAAAATGTGATAACACTTCATGGTCAAGTAGAGCCAACCTCATCACCCTAACCCTAACACAAACCCCTAATCCTAACCCTAAACCTAGTCCTAACTCTAATGCTGGTCTTAAACTTTACCTTAACCCTGGTCTTAACTCCAATGCTTGCCCTAAACCTATCCCTAACACTTGTCCTAACATTAATTCTGGTCTACCTAACCATAACTCTGATCCTAACTTTAATACTGGTCCTAAACTTAAATCCAAAACTGTTAAGTATCATCAGATCAAGACATATTTTGTTAATATTTTGAACATCTATAGACAACATGTTGATTATCTCTAGAGGCCAATAGTGGCCTAATACAGCCTCTAAATTAAGTGAAACCAAAATATTGGCTTTTATTTAATAAAGGTAATGTTTATCATTTCATTTTTAATCACTGTGTATATAAGTCACATCAGTCACATAAATAATATTTTAATCTCCCTCTTGGTAGCTGAAACCAATAAATCAAGTGTGATGCATGTTATAACCAACTCTCCCTCAAGAAATAATGGGGGAAGACCATATACCTTCTTATATATATAGATTTTTACCCCCACATTTTTAAAAAAAATCTGATGGAATGTAGATGTACATAGAAATGTTCAACAGGCATCATGAAATGTCTACAGTATGCTAAATATGTGTATCCTCAGCATTTTACAACAACAGATCATGTGGAATACATCTGTAGATGGGCCACTGGTATGAATGGAAAATATGGCATTCATTAAGAGGAACAGTTAATACCAAATCATCTATTTTGACCTTGAAATCTATTGTTTTCTGTCAACTTTGAATGATATTTGCATTTATTATGTTTTGTAAAGAAACACACAGTCAAATGTTCTTAAATAACATATATTTCACACCTCTGGCATTTTACTAAATGAAGAACAGGCTTTACCATAGTGATGCAAATTGTGTTGTGAATGTGGTCATTGCTAACTATTGCAGTGGATGCAATCATTCACAGTGCATATTGAGACATAGTGGCACACAGACATCTCCAATTCTACATGCTGACCATTTTACTATGACCAGCATGGACATTTATACACCAATTACTGTGGAACAGATTCTAATGAGTTTAAAAGAGACAAAGTAATGTAACATGGGACAGCAAGATAACTGTCGAGAGAGAGAGAGTGTAAGTGAGTCAATCCTTCGTAGGTACAGTAGCTGCCCCATTAAAAATCAGAAGCACAATGGCACCAGGCTGGATTCAAGTGCAGATAGAGGAGCAGCAGAACATAATATAAAAAGAAAACAAAAACACAAACTTAGAAAAATTCTGCAATCAGGGGTGAGCTAGCACAATGAGGAAAAAGAGCATGGTGTCAACCACCACTGAGCCACTGGACCTTAATTGATATCACACTAAACATATAAAAAACTTGTTTCACTGCGCAACATTCAGCTAACTGAGTGAACATTGACAAAAACAAAGATAAAGCCTTGAACCCAAGACTCTGGTCTGAGAAAATAGGGCTCCACTCGCTCAGAGAGGCAATGTTGTTGTGGATCACGAGAAACAGGAGCCACTCTGTGCAAACACACAAGGCACACCTTAAACCCTCCCATCAAAATAATAAAGGCAGAAACATCCCTGACCTCCTTGATTGAGACTGAGGGACAAAAAGAGAGATGTAGGGTACAGAAGTCAGGGCAGGGTGAGGCCTCTACCACCAGAGCCTCTTTATGCAGACCAGGATAACGGTGTAATAGCTCAGTGTCAGAGCATGCGGCACAGAAATGATATGAAAGTCAGTCACCAGCTGGACTAAATAACCTCTGATGACCGTTGAGAGGGAATAAGGGAGTTGTGCGGGAGGAGCTTGTCCCCAAGAGGAGAACAGCTACTAACTGTGCCAAACCAGTCACAGCTACAAATAATGATGACTGGGAAAGGGACTTGCCCTTAACTGCAAATAGCTGCTCAGCCAGAGGCAATCCCACACTGAAACGAATGACAAGAGGGCCCACCACAGCAGCGAATCACAGGAAGCCCGGGGTGATCTCTCACAGAATGAGTCAGCTGTACATTGCTGTAAGTGCAAGCACAGGCAAACTTTGCCTACTAACTAAGTTAGTGAAGGGTGGAGTTCAAAACAGTGGAGCTGTCAATAAAGTAAATGTTTCAGAAAATATGTTCTTGATGAAGATATAGCATTAATAAATAACTACATGAAATGCTAAAAAATTAACTAAAACAGTCTCATTCTCTTGGTATAATAATATGTTGGTTTGAGCTGCTGCATCAACCGATGTTCTTCATAAAATCTCCCAAGAACACATCGTTGCACATACAAATATATAATGCCTGGCCATTGTTGTGATATACTGTATATGACCCTCCTGTAGAACGTGTATCTGGTTTAATCCCAGAGCAAGATGTTATGTTGCTTTTATGGCTCAGGAGACTTCTCTTCAAATTCATTATGAGAAACAGTGTGAGACTAAAGGGAGATATTTTATAAGGGGCAAGGTATAAATTAAAATAATCTTCCACAGCATCACAAAACAGAGAGACCCCATGGTCCTGTATGAGCTCATGTTGATATTTCCTGTCTTTAGACAAATTAGAAAAAAATATATATAATTTTGTAAATCTGAGCACAATGTGAGACTTTATTGAGATCTGCCCTAAAACTCAAATACTTTATAGACATGAGATTTCTGATTTTTTTTTTTTTTTATATCTGAGTGGTAGCAGTCTTAGTCTCATTTGTCTTATACTTTTAATCTCATTATTTCCTAAGAAAATTGAGATATTTAAGAAATTTGCCTTTTATTGTTGATGATGTATTTCTTTTTGATTTTTTTTTTTTTACAATTTCCAGATTAGTAAGGTAAATGAAGCCAAAATGAAACCTGTCCAAACGGAAAAGTTCAGTAGATTATTTCTATGGAACACCCTTCAGTGTTTAAGCTTTTTGGCTAAATTAGAAATCTTGCTTTGTGAAATACCTACCTGGAAATAGAGTGATGTCATCTTCTTCACTAAGAACAGATTTCAGCCAATTCAGATTAAGAGTATTGTCTACCACCACTCCCACCCAAGTGGGCACTGGAACAATTAAAGTGGAAATCACTGTAAATCACACAGGTCACCACATAAATAATTACATTTCTCTTAATTTCAGTTAAAACATAAACAGTCAGTAACAATATAACTTTTAAGAAAAGTTTACTCTTTACAGTCTCAGGTAAAAAATGACAAAGTTGTAGCAGGTTTTGTTCTGTACAGTAGATGCTATGTATTCTAACAGGTCCCCTTATTGAACAATAAAGGAAGCCCAATTTTTAATGGTTCATTAAATTTTATGCTTTCAGACCTATACCACCTATAAAAAAGTGATTTGGTTGTCTTATTTCAGTTTGTGGGATGGTAAGTATTTCATATACACAAATTTAACCGTAAAAACATTGAAAATGTGAGGTTTTCATAATATGTGCTGCTTAACATTAATAAGTCTTAATATATAGTATCAGTCAAATGTTTTTGACACACCTTCTGGACATTCAGTGGTTTTTCATTATTTAAAAATTGTCTGCATTGTAGTCATCCAAACTATGAAGAAACACATATGAATGTATTTAGTAAACAAACAAGTGTTAAACAAACCAGAATATGTTTATATGTTACATTCTACAGATTATGCACCTCTTGCTTAGATGACAGCTTTCTTGGCATCTCCTCAGTCAGCTTTATGAGGTAATGCTTGTGTTCCTTCATAGTATTTATTTACAATGTAGGGAAAAATAAAAAAAAATAAAAACATTAAATGAGAATTGTGCAAACATTTGAATGATACTGTATATGAACATATGTTTTGCCCGATTTTCCTACTGTTTGCATGATTCTCCCTCAAATACAAGGGAGATATATGTGTATTGCTTTTTCCATATGTATAAACTGGCTGTGTACATTTTTCAAACACACAAAAGCAATGTGTCCAATATGCATCTGGAACTGTTACAAATGCCTCAAAGTGACAGAATGTTTCACAGGTAAGACATTATATGATATACTATAAGAGTTAATAACAGTAATTTATATATACTGTATTTAACAACACTTTAGAATATATAGGTGATATAAATATATGGCTATGGAGGGTTTACTGGCAGGTGATTTGTCAAAATTCTCAAACTGTGGTTTCAATTTCATGGCCGCCTTCTCTCTCCCATTTGCATGGAATCATAATTATTTTCCTCTTGAGTCTTCTGCACTTAATACATCATTTGCAAGCCATTATAACTAAATTGGGCTGCGAGGTTATCAGGCCTGAGTTCATACCCAGAAGCACAGTTGTGTTATTTAAGAATGGTTTGCTCAGTAAACCCCTAAAGGTAAGTTTATCTGCACATATTTTAAGGTACTTGCTTTTCAGTTGGTAACAGGCATAGGGCATGGGCACAGCCTGATAAGCTGTGTGAAGTGAAATACCTTAAAATGCTACCCATGTGATCAGTGAGGTGAACATGGTTTTCTAGCTGTGTAAGTCACCTCAGAAGTGTTTGAATGGTCTGGGTGGCTATTGGTTTTTTTTAATTCAATTATGCTGTTCCTTATCTTTCACGCAACCACTCATAGCATATAATCAGATTATGGTGGCGATGGCAATTAAATTCAAGAACTAACAAGATCATCTGACCTTCATGGTTCTGGATCTGGAAGAAGCCACAGTGCTAAAGCTTTCCATATGGATTTGGTTAAGCAGGTGTATTACTATGAAACACTGCTGTGCATCAGCAGCATGTGTTCCTACCTGCATTCAACCATCTTTTAGACATATATATGGACTGGCATAACTTTTTGAATGCACATTTAGCTACAGTGGGTCATTTACAAAAATTATTTGTTCTCATTGCTCAAGATTCAAGAGTCACAATTACAAAACAGACTAAAGACTAATCTCAGTTACAAACAAAAAATATTCTTCTGGATCTCAAAAGAAAATATTTCAGTTGACATACAGAATGTTTGTTTTCCATAAAATATCAAACCCAATTTCAACCTTCCTTTATGCGAGTTTAATGCACCCTTCCTTTAGGCCTTTCTGAACTGTGGCTGGTTTCATAAAGATTATATTAACCCTTTCTCAAAATATTTGAATAATTTTGTCTGATGTCATACAAGGAAAAAAGGCAAAAATGTGAATTTTCACTTTATGCTTAACATGCTTTCTATTGCCAAGAAATAAGCTCCTAAAAGTTAAGCAAGTCATGTTGTACATCATGAGGTCAATACAACAATGGACCATGGCTGCATTCAATTCCAGTTTTAACATGCCTTCACCTGCTTTACCTCACCATTTCCCGTCAAGAAACTCCCCGACATCACCTTACGGGCTGTTCCATTACTGTATTAACTGAAGTGTTAGATGAGCCCTCAGAGGGGTGATGGAATGAGTGAACACAATTTTCCATTTCATTTCCATTTTGGCAGACACTCTTATTGAGAACACCTTAAGTTTCTGCCATGTTACATTGGTAGGTGAATGCAGCATTAGGTGTCTTGCCCAAGGACTCCCCCAGTCGGCAACAAGGGAGGCAGAATTGCTACCCCCAACTCTATCCCAACACAAATATCAACTCAAGCAGCAGAACATGTTCACAAAGCATTGTGACCTGATATTTCTATTTCAACAGTGAAAACAGTGGCTTGCAAAAATGTTTATACAGTGTACTGGTGTTAGAATATAATTTTCAGCTATCATTCATCATCTTCTCATCAATATGATAGTACACACACTACATATCCAATCCCCTCCTCCCCTTATTGTGTAAGTGGCCATTCGTATGATGTAAGTGCTACGCAATTCTTAGTTAAAGGAAGTAGCCAAGGGCATGTTGAAACCAGAGCTGAAACAGACCCCAGATACTTTCTACCAGAACCTCAGTCATGAACCAAAACCTTGTGTCTTCATGCACTGTACAAAAATACAGCCTGAAATGTGTATTGCCATGTATATAAATATAAATGTATTTACAGGCATATATATGCATATATGTGTTTCATTTTTTCTTCTATTGGTTACGCTCACCTGGCATTTCAAGTTTTTATTTTTATATTATTTTCATAAAAGTAAGTTTTACTGTTTACTTTTACATTTATTATTTTCCAGGCCACATCTGATTAATATGTATTTACATTTTCAAAGGAATTTTAAAATGAAATCCACACTAGAAATGTTGAAATTCAGGTTACACACTACTTTCAAATGATTGGAAACCCAGTTGAGTTGATGGAATTGCAATAGAGAAGGTCAACCATCTACTAATCTAATTCCAAAATGCTCTCTTAATGGTACAATTCAGGCTGCTCCCAAAGAGTCTGCTTAAGTCATTGGAAGAAATGAAGCATGGCATGGAGATACTCTCGAGACATGTCATTCCCTGCACACTCCTGTGCTCAACTATCAGTCAAGGGGGAATTAAACTAGCAAAGCACCAAACACTCACGCATGATTGATAGTTGTCAACAAGAGGCTGCCCAGGGCATATGGGATCAAGCTAAAAGATCTCTTGTACATTTTAAGGCTGAGGAGTCTCGTCCCACAAGTTAAACCAGGCACATTTACACGTGACCAGGCCACTGATTCTTAATTGTAGGCCTGCAGAGGGACTGAGCTTAAGAGAGCTTTAAACAAGTACTGAATGGTTGTGTATATACAATGATAAATCTACTGTAAATAATCACTGTCCAAATACAATCTGCAAAATATTATCTTTACAAGGCAAACATTCTTACATGTAAAAATATTTTATTCCAAGTTATTTTGGCCCATTTCTACTGGTCCATTCATTATAGAGTACCAGTCAAAGGTTTGGACACACCTTCTGGACATTCAGTTGTTTTTCATTATTTATAAATGTTCTGCATTGTAGATTAATACTAAAGTCATCAAAACTATGAAGAAATGCATATGGAATTATTTAGTAAACAAAAAAATGTAAACAAACCAGAATCTCTTTTATATTTTACATTCTTCAAAATAGTCACCATTTGCTTAGATCGCAGTTTTCTTGGCATTTTCTCAGTCAGCTTTATGAGGTAGTCACCTGGAATGGCTTTCAGTTAACAGCTGTGCTTTGTCCAGAGTTCATTACTTACATTTCTTGCCCACATAATGTGTTTGAGACCATCAGTTGTGTGTCTACTTTGAAGAATCTAAAATTATAATTTTTTGTTTGTTTGTTTGTTTGTTTAACACTTTTAAGTTTGCAACATGATTTCTTATGTGTTTCTTCATAGTCTGAATGACTTCAGTGTTAATTTGCAATGTAGGAAAAAAATAAAGTAAAATCATTGAATGAGAAGGTGTTCAAGTCTGCAGTCAGTCAGACACGCTATATCTAGAGTCCAAATTTTGCTTCTTAAGTTTAGAAGCAGAGCTGCAAGGCTAAATTTGCTAACAAATACTAGATCACAGTGGTCACCTAAATTAGCCTAGATGTATCCATCAACCTACATTATCCAAACTTCCCTCAACCTACTCAAGTTATATCCAGATCTTAGTTAAGTTCTTACAGACTAGTCAATGTATGCTAAGTATCTTTAAAACAAAACAAAAATGATCTACACTGACTTGGACAAATTCATAATAGGAAGTGTTGATCTACACTCAGTTTTAGCCAAGATAAGCATCAACAGTATGGAGGAATCTGACCCATCATTAGTCTTCTGACAGATTTGGTGACAGAATCAACTTAACAATTTAGGTGATTATTCAGTCTTGCAATTCCTTGTCTAAATAAAAGAAACAAAACTTGTACTACAGGCATATTTTGTCTAATCTACTACATATGGAGGAAGTGGAAAAATGTGAAAAAAATATTTCTGGGTAAAGTGTTCTTTCTTTATTTCAGCAACAAAGTGAATTAAGATGACTGTCCTTTCCGATTCTGTCACCACTGTTTGGTAAAGCATATGTGTTTGATTGAATAATGCACACTATTGTAAAAAATATATATTCTAAGCACTAGATATACTGGTTGAATCTTGAACAGGTTTAGGCATGACCTGGAGTAGATTTAGAAATGCCATTTCAGAACTAGAATATTGACAGTTCAAGGATTTGTATTCTGTTCTCCTGTTTGAACTGAAAGTTCTTGCTGAAGGACTTTGTAAAGAATTATCCATCACAATTCACATACATCATTTAATTCCATTGTGTGGTAAACAGCCTTCATGTAATGAACCACAGAAGGTAGATAATGACTGTTGCTTCAGACTCAAAGATCTCTTGATTAGGGCCTTGGGATCTTTCATCATGCCACGCTTCACAGCATATGACATTGATTTTTTTTTTTTTTTTTTTTTTTTTACAGCCAATTCTGACCAATATTTTTTGTTTTTTACAATTATATTTTACTTATATTTATGCACAATCCCTAGAATTGCTAGAATCTTTGGAAAGGCCCTTACTTTTTCTTTGTCCAATACATACAGTATGTGTTTGAATCTGGTCAGTATGCCTGTGTAATTCATAACAATGCAGGACTGAAAGCTGTTCTTATCATTCTATTTTCTTAAAATTCTTGCCTTGCCTATGGACAGGTTGCTCAACTCTTACCCCAAAAGGACAGTGAGCTGGATAAACTTCCTTCTGTGAAGCATCTTCATGAATTGGGCAGCACAGTGGCTTGGTGGTTAGCATGTTCACCTCTCAGTGCTGAGGTCTTGGGTTCAAATCCCCATCTTGGTGGAGTTTCCATGTTCTACCTGTGTCTACATGGGTTTTCTCAAACAATCCAAAAACATGGAGATGAGATGAATTGGCTACTCTAAAAATGACCCTGGTGTGTGAATGAATGTGTATGTCTGTATGTATGAATGTATGTGTGTATGCCCAGATATGATTGGCACTTTGTCCTGGGTGATTCCCCTGGTGATCAATGCAGTCCTCCAGGTGGACAGTTGTTTCTGGATAAGAGCATGCTGTGCGTGATTGGCTGCTGCTTCTCAATGGTGTGTGGTTGAGTTTTAAGTGTGTTAATTGTTAAGTGTCCTGAGGTTTGAGAAAGGTGCTATATAAGTGTAATGTTCATTAATTCATTCAATTGATCAAATTATCAAATGTTCTAGTCAACTGTGAACTTCACTGATGTCACATTATGACAAGACAAGTTAGGCATGACATAGTAATATATGTCGTATTCTGTTATATATTTTACATTCAATGCTCATGAAGTGACATATTTCAAGTATTTTAAAGTCACTGAACTTTAAAAGCAGCATTATTCAAGAAGTTTTTTTGTTTGTTTGTTTGTTTGTTTGTTTTTTTGCTTTTGGGCTTCTCCTATAGTTGCAGACAATTTCCTTAATACATCACTATCATAAATACAAATGGTTCTGTGAGCCCCCAACATGGAGAGCTATAGGTACACATTAATTTGTTATGGTGAAGGATACAGACCTGGGGAAGACAAAATCAATTGAAAGAAACATGTTGACTGAGAACATAGAGTAATATTACAGAATTTTACTTTTTGCCAGTATCAATGTCCAATGTGTTAGCAATCTAGTCAACAAGTTTGCTAACATAACCTCAAGATGTATAGCTAGCAGGTTAAACTTCAGTCTGACTTATGATCAAAACCTTGCTAGTCAACAACTTTTCTAACACTGCAAAACATCACACAAGCACATCAACACAAAACAGATAAGCCAGCAATTATTATTTACTACTCTAACAAGAAAAAGGCCAGCTTAGTATCTGTCTGCATTTTATGTTTTAGCTCTCGCCAATGAGTAAAAGCTAGTTCAATATTTACTCTTGTATACCCCCTGGCTACTTAATTCTCCCTTTTTCTCTTCCATGCTTTCTTGATTTCCATGATGGGATTAGCAAGCTAGCTTCTTATAACTAGCTGAAGACTCACAGTTATTGATGTGTGACATGGTGCTGTAAAGTGTTAGTTTCCGTCTCTTATATAGCTTCATAGCAGTTGTTCCAGACCTGCAGTGGCAATGACAGAGATGTCATTCTCACTACTATTAGCCAGTGTACCATGATTCTGATGATTCTGTAGCTGTTATTTTAAGCTAAAATTTGTACATAATTTTGCTGTAATTAATATAAAATATGACCATTTACCTATTTGAATTAAATTATGAACACAAATATTGTTTCCACAATATTATATTTTTATTGTGACTGTAATATACACTGAATAATGTAGTAATACAAATATATACATTACATTACATTACATAACATTGCATTTAGCGGACGCTTTTATCCAAATCGACTTACAATAGTGGATATATAGCATATACAACATATACATATACAATAAAATGTGTTAAAAGTCATTACATTGCAGTGGTATTTCCTTATATTTGCAATACTGATGTTTGGTCACAGAGAGAGAAAAAAAATCACTGAGTCAGTACATCTTCTACAAAGTACTACTGGGGTGGTTTATCAAGGGCATGTCTTTATCTGCATTTAGATAGGGAATATTATTGCATCAGATTTTGTACTAAATATATTTGAAGTTGTATTGTTGTACTGAATTAGACTTTTGCATTTTATTTTACTGTGTAAAGATAAAAGTCTCTTCCTTTCTCCTGGAAAAGTGAGTGCAGTTAACCTTTATACCAAAATATGCATTTGCCAGAAGGGATGTTAAGCACAGGCCATGGCAGAGTGCCCAAGCACTTGTTATGGGTCCTTTTCCTTTTATGTTATTTTGAAACCAGAAAAAAGTAAATTAAATAAAACAATCTTGATTAAATATAAAAGAAATGTCTTTAAATTTTTAAATTGTTAAACCTATTGGTAGTCAGGTCATATTTTTTTTCTTAGCTATTGACAGTGACTTGGGCTGCGCAAACATTTGCATGCACTGTAGGTTGGTTTTACTCCCCCAGAAAATTTGGGAGGGAAATGTGGTACCTTTATCCATAAAGCAACACATATTTCATTAAACATGTTAACTTGATTTATATGATGTTCAATCAAGCCTGGAGCAGATAACACTAATAATACCACATTAGATCCAACAGCTTGAGCTATGGTGATATATCGTAATCACTTAATTATATCACATTATTTGTTATAACTTCCTAATAGATTTTAAGTGTGGTAATCCTACATTCTGCATGTTTAACATCACAGGATTTATGCTACACCATTCCTGATGACTTCTTAATATGTTTAATTCTGCTTATGAGGTCTTGTAGCTCTTTACTGCTAACTAATTATTGATGAATTGTGCTCATAGAGGTGTCCAGAACTCTCCCTGATTCATTAAAATTCCTTCAAATTAGGTTAGAAAATGATATTAAATGCACTGTAAGAGCCAAAGAGAATACTTTCTTCTATCAATTCAAATACTCGGCTGGTGAGTGGAGATGGAAAATGAATAAAACACTTCATGAACAATACTTAATGTGCAGAACTAAAATGGCACTGAATTTTTAATACAAGTTGGAATTAGTCCCTTATTCTTTTTAACATTTCAGCAAAACGGATAAAGAATGTAACTATGCACAACGTTATTCACCAAGAGATGATAGCTCATTAAAAAGACAAAAGTGTCCCTAAATTTGTCCTTAAGGTCTAGACATATTTTGTTTGATTAGAGGTTTACGTCAGTGACTCTGGGTGTGTTTTATTGTGTGACTTCCAGTGTATGCACATTTCAGTGAATAAACATACACAGTAAATATCCCAGTGTTAAATCAACACTATTAGAGTTAAATTAACACTGAGAGTGTTACATTTTGACACACTCAGTGTTAATTTAACTCTAATAGTGTTGATTTAACACTGGCATATTTACTGTGTACACTACCAATCAAAAGTTTTAGAACACCCCAATTTTGCCAGTGATTTTTGCAGTTCAAGTACAATGAATATTTTGAAATAATACAAAGGTAAGTGGTGAACTTTTTTTTTTTTTTTAAATAAGGTTACCCAAAACTGAAAATGAATTTACATTACAAAATTATACACAAAGGCTTTTGTCAGGGAACACAAAATGGGTTATCAGGTGAAAGCTGTTCTGCAGTAATGGAGGTAGATCAAACTTGATCTACTTAGCATGTAACCCTGTTAGCTATTTTACTCACTCTTAGCCCAATGCTTCCATTGATATATTGTGCACTTACACATACACTTCTACATTTGATGTTTATCTACAAGTACAGGATAAATAAATTAGCTGATTTAATTTATTTCATTATTTATTGGAAATAAGCTCCCATAATACAGTAAACAAATCTGTGGTATGTTATTATATATCCACTACAACATATGTTCTTCTGAAGTTCCCAGATTCAAATGCATCTGCACTGTGTGGAAGTATGTAAGTTTTAACTCAGTAACCTGTGTTGAAGACCTGTTTTTCTTTGTTGTTATATAATTAAAAATTCATCACTCCATCAGTGTCTCATCCTGGCAAGCATAAAAAGACAATTTTCCCTCTGACTAATTCATTTTAACACAAAGCAATCTTTATAATCATTCCGATCTTCTATTCAAGCTTACAATAAGAAATGCCATACAAAAAGGTAAGGTTATTTAAAGGAAACACAAGTGAAAGGCATATGCACAATAAATTGGATCAAGTGGATATATTGTTTACCATTGTTCATTTAGATGATGTTCAGATAGATGGTGTTTGGGAATACACAACGCAATTGTTTTCTCAGCTCTCAGGCCCCCTCCAGTAGAACCAAACAAAAAAAGATGGGAATTGATAGAGCGGGCATCACATTGCTTCAGTAAACCTGCCGACTTGCTTTGATCCCCTCTTTAATCAGATACAATTGGTGGTTTAGGGACTGGAAACTGTATTAGTCAGTTTCGGTTGAACAAAAAAAACTTGGATGCCTCCCACATTTTTTTTTCCCGCTGAGAAGAAGCAGGAAGTATGCGACTTTCAGAAAGCTGGTTCACGCAGCACATATGGGAGCACAAGCTGCAAGCTATTGGGCCACAAATCCTGCCAATGTGACAAATCCGTATTATTCCACTTCCATCTCTTTGTGAGGCTTGCTCAATTAAGTGGACCATCTGAATCAGAGATTGGAGGGGAATTACAGAGCTCCTCGATAGACAAAAGGATGTGCGCTCACCACAAAACAATGGCAAGAGGAAACAATCCACCACAACAGTGCTTCCAATAGACCGAGGCTGACTTTCAATGGGTTCACATACTTCTGGCTCTACAAAAGGAACACTTTTTTGGACCAGACCTTGTGGGAGAGATGTAAATAGATTGAGTCTCCCGTGCTATGAAGAAACCACGAGTCGGAAAGAGAATCCCCAGGCTGACTCGATTCACTCATTATCATAGTCCCTCAAGTGATCCTCTGCCCTCTTTTACTTAATAACTGTAGGTGATAGCATTTCCATATACAACAGCCATAGAACACACTTCAAATGCTTACTTATTGCACTTTAAATGCCTGAAAACCTTAAGAGCCTTTTCTTGTAGGCACAGCAGAAGCTGGGATAGTTTAAACATGAATTTTATATGCTATGTACAAATGCAAAATGGGCTCATCTCCCAAGTACATATACGTTTATGGAGTGATAAAAAAAAACATAAAGTGGTGGAGATATTCAGTGTCCAAATTATGTTTAAAACCACCAAAAGATTGCTGGAAATTTATAATTTTTTTTAAAACTAGCATACTTGTTTGACTAGTTATTAATAAAATACAATCATCATGACATGAGATAATATTCAGTGTTGCGGTCATTACTGAAAAAAGTAACCCATTACTAATGATTGACTACTTCTCAAAAATTGTAATTACCTACTACTTTCTGGACAAAGTAATCTCATTCCTAATTTATTGTATTTATATGTTACTCTATAAGACTCTATAATCTAATCTATACAAAAATGCAGAAGAACTCAGTATCAGTGAATATTATGAAAGAAACAAGTGGACCCTCTGCTCTAAACAAAATACAATCAGGTCTGTTTGATTACAACAAACAGTGAATTTTAATGGCCTGTGAACAGCTAAAACACTTACAGCTCAAATAAAATCCCTTTTAATCAAACACAATGCTTAAAAAATAAAATGAAAAGCTGAGAGTAGCTTCTTTTACAGCGTTTGGCAGATTCAACACTCAACAGTGCTTTAATTAGAGAATTATCTCAGCTAGTATAGACAGGTTAGAGTCCAAACTTCAGTTCAGACACTGTAAGAACAATCATTACTAATACCTAGAAAAAAAGAAAGATACACACTTATACACAATATAAGAGCATTACAATGCATTACAACAACAGATTTAAACTAATGCTGACTTAAGTGCTCCACAAAGAGATGGGTCTTCAGTCTGTGTTTGAAGACTGTGAGGAACTCTGCTGTTCGAACAGCCAGTGGGAGTTCATTCCACCACTTCGGTGCAAGGACAGAGAAAAGTCTTGATGCTAGTTTTTCCCATGTCTTGTTACATTGATGCACCTACATTTAAAGTGTATAATATGAAAATATGAATAAGATGCTAACTTGATACTAAACTCGGGAGAGACCTGTTTTGGTAATGTTGGGACTTTCTTCACATGTTTAGAAATGAGTTGGATCACAATGGAGTTTACTGTTACATGGACTACAGTACCCAGGTAGATGCACAGAGCAGTTCAGCACACTGTAAGGTCAAAACACACTACACATAGCAGCATATGTCAGTAGATAGTGTGATTGCAAATGATGCATAAGGACTGACAAACAACTATACTGAAATGTATGTTTTAATAGATAGTATTCTATTACATTATAACATTTTTGGTAGGCAAACTGCAACTATGATACCTGCAGTTTGAAGTGGTGAGAGTACCTACTGAGACCATGAACTCTGAGCACTGTGTGTGTTTAACATACTAGTGCATCTCAAGAATTAGAAGATAGTAGAAAAAATGCATCTGTGCCTTTTTATGTCACTTTAATGTACATAAAATATGACAGTTTACCGTGTCATCTAGTATTTACTGTGTCAGTAACAGCTTCTGTCTAAAGTCTCAGAGGTCTCTTGACAGACAAGATGCATTATAGGTTCTACTGCATCTAAAAAACAAACATTATGAAAAAGTTCATTGTTCATAATTTAATTCACATATTGTTTCTACAGTTCCTCATTATTGTGAAAAGAAGAATCCAGTGTCAACTCATGACTATTGGAGTGAAGCTTTCAGTTTGGGACAAAGATGTGAAAATACACTTATATAACAATTTTAATTTTCTTCTATGGGATTATAGTATAACATTAGTGTTAATTCTACATGTCAATTCTACATTCTACTAAATTTGGCAGGCATTAAATTTGTATCTTAAATTAGTTTCAGACTTTGTTTTGAATAGTCCTTTGAAGATGATTAATAAACACTCAACAAACTATCAGCATCATATTAACAACATCCTAGTGAAGCACCTGGACATTTTCCATAACCACCACCTTTTTTGTAATCCTAAATTTAAATTGATGTTCACCCCAAAACTTAATTATAACTAGTGGTGGTTTCTGAAATGGGTGATATGGGCAGCTGCCCAGGGTGCCTCCAGAAGGTTCTGTGAAGTGCCCTTGGGACCATTGTAATGCTTAGCACTGGCCAATGTTCATCCCTGGAGGGTGTGGGATGGGTGCTGGATGTTTGTGTTGGTGGGTTTATTCGCAAACTGTTGGTCGATTGATTTTTTTTGGGGGTGGTTTGGCAGCAGTTGCACCAGGGGAATTTTCACCGGGGGGGCGTGCACCAGAGGGGTTCTTCACCCAGGGCACCAAAAGAGCTAGGACCCCAGCTGATTATAACTCTCACCCTGCATAAAACTGTTGTTTTCCATTTCAACATGAAGTCTAAAATCTAACATGGCATTTTTTGGTCTCATTCACTACAAATTAAACTCTGATTGGTTGATAGCACTATTGCTTTATAATTTATAATGAGTCCAACTCCTGCAGTCCTATCCAGTAGAAGAGCTCACTAGGCTGTAACACTGTGTAAAAAGAATTGTAAAAAGACTGTTTTCCTTTGGGAGCTTCAATAATTTAATCCCGTTTGTTTACAAGAGCAAAATTAAGCTTTCGTGCCCCAAAACATGCAGAATTAAAATGCAAATATGAATACACTGAATAAAAATGTATTAAAATGGATCCAATGTAGCAACCAGAAATTATAAAGTCACAAAAAAATTATCGGACATGCTCTGTAGGCCCAGAGGGTTCTCCACCAATAGAATTACCATTAACTCATTTATCAACACCACTGAGACTCTCTTTGTCTTCACTGTTACATTTTACCTTTGTCTCAAGCTCTTCATATTTGCCTCACAAGCTTAGTGCAATGACTAGGTGGCCCTATGCACAGTGCTTAGCTACAGTCTTAGTAACTTGACTATTTCAGGTGCACTTTAAACACATTTTGCACTGTGCCTACTCCAATACCTTCACCTGGCTCTGAGTGGCTTCTCTGCATCCAAATGGAAATTATTGTGGAGCAGAACAAATTTTAGAGAAATGAAATTGTCATGAAGCGCAGAAGGACTTCAAGGAATCTTCACAGGCTGTTGCACTTCTGAACGTGAAAAGCGTTCAGTGAAGCTTCAACCTTTGACAGGTACAAATGGGCACTCTGGTCAAACGTTTAAAGATGGAGTCTGCTCTTGAGCACAGAGTTCTTGTAACCCCGTGCCAGGATACATGTAGCTCATTAAATGAGGACTGTCTATGGCCCATAGCTACATTACTGGGTCAGACACATGAGCAATGAGTAGGACAGATAGAAAGAAACAGTCAGGCTATGGATGTTCCACTTTTTTAATGTGAAATGCTGCTACTGAGAGTCCACATCAAGTGATTTGTGACATAAGGCGGACCACATTTCAGAAGTGAGCTATTTTAAAGGCATGATTCATTCAACTTTGATGTTGTTACTTCTTTTTCTTCTTCCATGATTCACATGGAAGAAAGAGTTGTATGGTGAAAGATATATATATAT
>BRDA01003478.1:51592-76133 GCA_036984385.1 Crenuchus spilurus
TCGCACTATCCGACAAATGCATTTCAGAACATTGATCATTATGAATGATGATCAATAAGGATAAGCATAGGGACACACTGGCATAAGGCCAAAAGAAACAGCCTATCACGCTTTGCGTCACAAGGATGCAAAATCTAAGTATTGTGTTTGAAGAGTTTAAGAAGGGAATGCAAAAAAAACCCAAAAAACGCAATCTTAGAGGTGCAGCCGATAATGAACAATTTAATTCAAGCATTTTTTTAAGTTTGTCTTTGTGATTCAATAGCCCACCTACATTTGTCTTGCTCAGATTAACATCAATGCAAGAAAAAATGACATTAATCCCTTTACAACAAGATATGTTGTTTTTCTCAATTTAGTATGTGTTGTGATAAAAGTGTAAACAGCAGTGCCTATTCAGAATCACTCATGAGTAACACTGAGTAATGCCAATATAACACCATGTATTGCACCTTTTGGAACATGAATTTCTGGAAGAACATCCCTTCTATAGAGTGTCAGAGCATCATCTGAACACTGTTGATTGCTATATTTTCATTAGAGTATTCATTTGATGGAAATGTGCATTTAATCAATCCATTAAGGGTCCACATCAAAATTGTTTGCAGATTCCATGCAGGATATAAGTTCTACGAAAAAAAAAAAAAAAAACTCTGATTTAATCAGTGGAACTGTGTTGAGGGGCAGAGGAGAGGGATGTGAGGTGCTAATGACTGAGAATGGCACCGGATGTTTTGTGTACTCTTGTGTTTGCAGGTGTCTAATTATGAGGCACTTTAAGTTTTGTGCTATTAATGACTCTAGGCTGTAGCATATCATTAATTAACATTTTTTAAGTTAATGTTTGAGCTGGTAGAAGTTCAAGACTGTTTCCATGCACCTAATGACTCAAATTATTTATTTTATCTTTTTTTCCCCCAAATGAAATTCAGCTCACTTAAGATATAAGGCTTTCCATTCTCTATAGAGGCAATAAACTATGAATCCACAGGAGGTTAATTAAGCAATGTATGGTTTACTTTAACTTTAGAATTTACAAAAGCATTTTGTTGCATGATTCTCCAGCATCAGCAATTTAGAAAAAAACAGAGGTATCATTAGCTCACCATTAAAATGTTTTTGAACACAAAAAACAGCAAATCTTAATGTAGCCTGCATCATCAGCAATTTGAGATGGCCTCATTTGCATATCAAAACACGACAAGACACAGACTGCCCAACACTCATGAGCTATTTATGTTCATATCTCATGATCAATTCATGAGTGCTAGAGATCATGCCAACAAAGCACCTGCCTTGAGTGTGTTTCGACAGCTTCAGGTTACTTCAAAGACACTCTATATGCAGGTTTAATTACCAGGTCACAACCTTTCAACAATACATTAAGCTAATACACCCGTCCATTCCCCAGTAAGGCTCAATTGCATGAGTTAAGGATATAACAAGCTATGAACAATATGAGAGAATTGAACAAAAACTAAATGGAAGGCTTACAATGTGATTTTTCTGTTCTGTGGGGGAAAATATCCTCCAAGAAACATCTACCTGCACTTACAGCACAAACACACAACACTGTTTTGTATAAACAGATATCTACATTTTTCAGTTCAAGTTACTCTTTACACTGTGTGTACATTTCATGATTGGACCAAAAGAAATGGCCCAAAATGTAAAAAAAAATTAAGTTTTTGTTTGTTATTTGTTTGATAGCATTACCCTATCAAGGACACTGATCAATGATATTTGGGACAGATATTGATTTACTATAAATATAACATTTGTAAAGTGAAAATTGCCAATGCAGCTCTAACACTCTAACATTTTACATGGTTCAGTATTAAAACATTATAAACAAAAAAGTGCTTTGAGCTTTAGACTGCTGTAAAAAACACTGAAAAACATTTTACTCTACATTGATCTTCAATTGGTTTCTACCAATCAAATGATGCAGCAGATGGGACATCAGACCAAACTAAAGTGTATTTTTTATTGTTTATGTGTCAAATATGCACATAAATAATAATAATAATAATAATAATAATAATAATAATAATAATAATAATAATAATAATAATAATAATAATATCATCATCATCATATTCATCATCATTTTTTTGGCATGGACATTGAGTTCAACTCCCAATTGTTATAAACAAATCAATCTGATAATCAGTCAAGGTAAATAATTGGTCAACACTTAATTTGAATAATTCAAAAACTTCAGTATCTTCAGTAATTGAGTCCTATAAGCATTCATTGCATTCTCATAAATGTGGTTAAATAGGAGAATTAGGGGAATTTTTTTTTTTCCTTTATGAAATTTAAATTAGGCTTAGACCAACTATATTGCCATTTTGCATATAACAAGTGTACACAAAACAAAATGTGAACAGCACAGGAATAAAATACTGTATATTTATATATGAGTGCATAGATATATACATGTATATATAAAAATACAAATATGTACAGTGCAGCATTGGTATTATTCAGCAAGTGTAATGAGCCATGCATTTCATGAAACTCACGTGTAAGTTATTGTATGAGTGCACACATACATCCTTGCAGTAAAAGGGGTTAAAATTATATAGAATAATAATAGATCTGTTGACATTACCACTTGCCTCATCACTGTAAGTTAATGTACAAACCGGATTCCAAAAAAGTTGTGACACTAAACAAATTGTGAATAAAAACTGAATGCAATGATGAGGAGGTGCCAACATCTAATATTTTATTCAGAATAGAACACAAATCACAGATCAAAAGTTACAACTGAGAGAATGTATCATTTTAAGGGAAAAATATGTTTCAAAATTTCATGGCGTCAACAAATCCCAAAAAAGTTGGGACAAGGCCATTTTTACCACTGTGTGGCACCCCCCCTTCTTCTTACAACACTCAACAGACGTCTGGGGACAAAGGAGACCAGTTTCTCAAGTTTAGAAATAGGAATGCTCTCCCATTCATGTCTAATACAGGCCTCTATCTGTTCAATCGTCTTGGGCCTTCTTGGGCCAAATGTTCTTTATAGGTGAAAGATCTGGACTGCAGGCTGGACATTTCAGTACCCGGATCCTTCTCCTACGTAGTCATGATCTTGTGATTGCTGCAGAATGTGGTCTGGCATTATCTTGTTGAAAAATGCAGGGTCTTCCCTGAAAGAGATGATGTCAACATAGAGAATATGTTGTTCTAGAACCTGAACAGAGTTCTCTGCATTAATGGTGCCTTCCTAGACATGCAAGCTGCCCATGCCACAAGCACTCATGCAACCCCATACCATCAGTGATGCAGGCTTCTGAATGGAGCATTGATAACAACTTGGGTTATCATTGTCCTCTCTGGTCCGGTTGACATGGCGTCCCAGTGTTCCATAAAGAACTTCAAATCGTGACTCATCTGACCACAGAACAGTCTTCCATTTTGCCACACTCCATTTTAAAAGACCCCTGGCCCAGTGCAAATGTCTGCGCTTGTGGAGCTTGCTTAGAAATGGCTTCCTCTTTGCACTGTAGAGTTTCAGCTGGCAACGGCAGATGGCACAGTGGATTGTGTTCACTGACAATGCTTTCTGGAAGTATTCCTGAGCCCATTCTGTTATTTCCTTGACAGTGGCATTCCTGTTTGAAGTGCAGTGACGTTTAAGGGCCCGGAGATCACGAGCATCCAGTAGAGTTTTACGGCCTTGACCCTTACGCACAGCGATTGTTCCAGATTCTCTGAATCTTTTGATGATGTTATGCACGGTTGATGATGATAACTTAAAAGTATTTGCTATTTTACGCTGGGTAACACCATTCTGGTGTTTCTGCTCAACAATGGTGGAATTGGTAATGCTATTACCATCTTGGCTTCAGAGAGACACTGACACTCTGAGAAGCTCTTTTTATACCCAATCATGTTGTCAATTGACCTAATTAGTGTTAATTGGTCTTCCAGCTGTTCGTTATATGCTCAATTTCCTATTTCCAGCCACTTATTGCTACTTGTCCCAACTTTTTTGGGATTTGTTGACACTGTGAAATTTTGAATCAACATATTTCTCCTTTAAAATGTTACATTTACTCAGATTAAACTTTTGATCTGTCATCTATGTTCTATTACAAATAAAATATTGACATTTGCCATCTCCACATCATTGCATTCAGTTTTTATTCACAATTTGTTTAGTGTCCCAACTTTTTTGGAATACGGTTTGTAAATCTATATCAACACTTCAGTTAAAGATTTGCTTGAAGTCTTGTGGGTTTGTAAAATATAAAACTTAAAAAGAGTTTTTCAGTTGTAATGAGTAGTATGAATCCAACTTTGGTAAAAAAAATGCCATAAAGACATTCCAGTGCAAAGTCAAATGGGAATAACAGACAAAAAGTGAATCCCTTACATTAAGGGGTGCTATAATGAGTTGGTTGCAGTTTTCAATGATCATATAATTACAAACATATGGTCTTAAAGCCTGAATATGGGTACAACACCTGGTTTGCATTCAGCAAAACAAATATAAAATAATCTATTGATAGTTCTTTAAAGGTCAAATAAATGTCTTTATTACACAAGTGGTGTCCCTTCTTGCGTATTGTCAATCCTTGTCCTTGAGCATCATCTGCCCTGCACATTTTACTGCTTTCTCTTCTCCATGCATACCTGATCCAACTAATTGGCTAATTAACAAAATTTTCCTGAGCTGAAGCAGGTGAATTAGAGCAGGAAAACACAAGAATGTGCAGGACAGGAGGTGCCCCAGGACCAGAAATGAGAACTACTACTTTTGGAGATATTCTAGTAGGCCATGCAAATGGAAAAAAAAATCCAAAAGGAGATTTTTTAATACCTCAGTAGTTTCAAAAGGCTTATTAGAGGTCAGAAGGAAACACATAGGAGACTATGATTCTGCTAAGCAATGCTTTGAGAATCTCTTTAGCCGTCAAAGAGTTGTTTATAGACAAAACTCTAAATGATTTTTTTTTAACAAAACAACATTCTAAGACTTTGGCTCATGTCTTGTTTATGAAGCTATTTCATAGCTGTATGAACAGAAGAAAAATTAAAACTGTGAGGCATTACTGGATAATTTTATTAAATAATTAAAAAAATAAAGCAGTGGTATTGAACAATTTTCCAAATAATTGAGTATATCATTGCATGTTTCAGCTGTGAATGTTTTTAAAAGCAGTCAGCCCCCCCTCTAGAAAGAGCATACAAGGGTTTATATGCATAATGTATGAAAATCAATTGCATCACAATATTTTACAGGTGTGAGGTTGGAACTGAACAAAACATGACTGATTTGAGATCTGTGATGGAATGAAATTCTTTGTATTTCCAGGTGTGATCCTAGCTTTAGGAAAATTTAAGCAGGTGCCTAGAGCCTACATGAGGCAAGGGCCTTGTGAAAGTTTGTTAGATATATTATTGCATTTTGATAGTAAACATGCTATTTCAAAACACATAGATTGTAAAAACAGCTGATATTTGTTTTTAGTAACTACATTTAAAAACAAAATTAAAAATCTAGCAAAAAATAGAAATGTACAAAATTGTAGGAGTGTCTTGAGTGCCTCTGTATTCAGTGATGGTAACTAGATGGATACTGTAGTTTTGTTTTTTTTTTTATTAGTCAGAATGTTAAACCATGATATGAAAGCATGAATGTGTAAGTTAATGTGGATTCAGTAATTAAGCTTCCATGCAATCGTTTCAGATATTCTCATTGTTCAGATTAAAAACTAGTCAGTAAATCATCCTTTCACCAGGTTTGACCCAGACATAGACATTCAAATAAATAAAAATAAAAATAAAAAACCCAGGGCTTCATGAGAATACTACACAGGTTTCGTGTGCATTAAGGGAAGAACATCTTCCTCTTCTTCAAGAAAACATTCAAAGGCCATTGCCTTATTTTCAAGTTGTGTTTTAAGAAAACAAAGAAATGTTTTTAAAAAGAAATATATTTCTAACTCATTATATCCTCAGTTTTTGTAGACACCATGGAGAAAGTTATGCACAGTTTAAATAAATGTTCATAATTATTCAGTCATGCATCTCTCCCACTCAGACAATGCTAAGAAAGTCTGAAGGGCATTTCCTAACTCTGCTTTTGTTTCGCACTTTCAGATTGTCTTTGCAAAAAATAACATGTATCCTGTTTTTTAATCAAGCCTGAATCTTTCTGACAATATCTGACAAATACTTTTATTGTACAATAAAGTTGAAAATGTAGCAAAAATTAAGAAGAAGAAGGCAAAAGAGGAAGAGAAGGCAGGGAAAGAGGAGGAGAAGCACAGGGAGGAGAAGGAGGATGATGAAGAAGAGGAGAAAATGTACAAGAAAAAGTAGAAGCAGGAGGATGAAGAGAAGGAGAAGATGTGCAAGAAGAAGAAGAAGAAGAAGAAGAAGAGGAAAGGGGGACAAAAGTCACAAGTGATAAATCTGTCCATGCAGAGGAAAATTGCAGTATACAGTTCAAGTTGGCAGTCACCTTGTGAGGTTGTGCCTGGAGTACCAATCACTCACCAGAGCATACGGTGTCTTCAGTATCCCGAAGATGTCGCAGCAGATGGCCACGGATCTCATTACAGAATGCCAGCACCCTTGGCACCAGCGTTCCAAATGCCATTGTTGCCGCTCATACAAGGGCCGTGTGGGGTCAGCGCTCCTAACCTTGTAAAAGCAGCCCATAATCCCTCACTCAGTAGCTTGTCATTTCTCCGTTTCCTTGAGGGAGAGTCAAGGGGGACATTTTGTCTGTCACATGGACTCTTTTAAATCTCATTTTACTGTCTGCCTACATAAAAGGCTTCTGTAGACATGCTGCCCAGTTCATCTAAATGTAATAGCACTCAACCTAAGAGCAAGTGGGGCAACACTAAAGCATACAGTATATAAATATACACTATCACTCAAATGTTTGGAGTCACACAGACTCTTCCATGAATACATATTTTAATTTGAGAAGAAAATCCTTTTCCCTAGACATTTCAAGACATCACAAACACAACAATGAAGAGATTCCAAAACGGAGCTATAAAGAAGTGATACCGTCATACTTCACCCTTCTAACAGCAGCATTTGTGGATTTTATAATACTCTCAAACACAGAACTGTCTTTTGAAATAAAAGTGTGTGCTGTGCTTCTGACAGAATGTAACAAATCCACACAATAGCTGAGGAGCACCAAGGAGAGCATTTGACATCTATCTTGTTCTAGAACTAAAGTAGCTCACATTGTATAAACTACTTTTTTCAATAAAATAAACCTTTTCCCTTTACTTTATTTGTATTTATTTGCATTTGTTCATTTCCAAATACAAACACACCTAAAATGTGCTTAGGTGCTCAGACAACTTTATTATAGAAACAAAAATGTTTTCCATCCTTCCGTCATTTTTTTCTAAGGCTTGCTTTGCTGTGTTGGATCAGTGGTGCTGATAAAATTGACAATGAGTGTTAATACCAGGAGGTGGTTATTCCAATATTAGGTCTGAATATGTTGCATCCATTCATTTATGACTGCAGTGCAATAAAAAATGGCTACCCCACCATGAGTCTGAGAATAAACGGCAGAGTATGGAATAAAAACAGTCGCAATTACAAGTATTAAAGCCATAAGAGGATGGAAATTCACATCTGATGATGAGGTAAAGACAGCGATGCATTTGTGCCTCACAGTTCAGCCATAAAAATTATAATGAAGAAATATATAAGATTGTTGATATTTTGAATACACAATTTTGTATTGAAAAGCAGGGATTTAAACTGATTAAAAATTATTTTGACTCAACTTCCTATCTTGTGTACAGTTTATATTCAAATCTACAGAGCATGATAACCCATAGAAGCCTAACTGATTAACATTGCTTTCAAAAATACAGTTTGGAGGGCCTAGGTAATTGGATAACTATTAATTATGTATTAAATTGAAATAGTGCTGGGCGATAAAATGATATCGATTTTTTTCACGATAATTTTTCCTTCGATGACGATGATAAGCCGGTACAATAGAATTCGATAAGCATTAATGTTCGTTTCCATTTCACATCTAAGCAGCTTGACAGTGAGTTCAGAAGTCTGATACTGCTGCTTGTTAGCTCCATTGATATATATTCCTGCATTTGCTCTATTGTCAGCATGCGTGCATGCAACGCCACCATTACTATGTGTTGATTGTGGACGTAAACAAAGCCACGTGCATACAGCATTGCTCCATAATTTTGTGCCTTTACCACCACATTGAGGCTTAGTATTACCTCAGTATTTATAGTATTTATATATAAGAAAGCATGACTACCTGTAAATGCTCAGTCAAGGTGAATATTGTAGGTACAGTCCCTTCCCTTAGCTGTGCTCTCTGCAATGTGCGGTTGATCATCTCTGGCTCAAAATATTGGCTGCATATTCTTGCTCCCGGCCAGAGTTCACAGTCCCGTCTGCAGTTTCTGACCCATGTGTCATACTGCTCTTTATCCTTGGTTTTGTCTGGAAATCTAAAATGATATAGTATTTTAGTAAAGCCCTGCACTGCTTGGAGGCTGCACTGCACTTGTGTGGTCAGTTTTTATTTGACAAGGTCAGTCTAGTACTGCTTATATTTACTAGCTTTGAGATGGCAATGCCATGTTTAATAGTAGCTTGACAAAGATGCAGAACATTAGACTGCTGATCTACATAGATACCTATATGTAATCACAAATGATGTACTTACTAAATCTACATCAGGTCAGGATACGAAACCCGATGTTTAGTGCTGACAAACTCTGTACTAAAAAAAAAGGCCTAGCTTAGCCTAGCTCACAGATTGTTGTTTTATTATTACTATCTCTAGCCTATTTATTAATGTAATATATAATTTAGATTCTTTTGTAGAGTAATGCCCCACAGAAGGGTTGAGCCGAATACTTGTTTCAGACGAGTATCCAGTACAGATAAAGCATTTGTGACAAGTACTCATACTTGTCAATATCCGTGTTCATGCTGAAGGAAAATCCTCATTGGGTAACGGACTGTCTTCACAATCTATGATTGGCCAGTCACACAGAGGGCCCGCTCCTTCCTACATACACACATCTCTGCCAGAGCTGTGCCGCACTCTCACTCGCTCTCACACAGTCACTCAGTGGGAAAGTGTAGTGGGGCTTGGCGAGAGAGCATGAGTCGCTGTATGCGCTTATGTTTGTGTGAGGAGAAGGGGGGGGGGGCTCGCTGTGTGTGTGTGTGTGTGTGTGTGTGTGTGTGTGTCAGCCTGAGTGCTAGCATTAGCCTGTTAGCTTGGCTCACTAGCCTGTTGTTATTTTTGAGTGGCTGCAGCCAACAGCAATCATTGTAAGTTTCAACAATAAAGCAACAACTGTAAAGGTCTTTCTCATCCATTCTTTCAACGCGTCCAGGAGAATGCTACAATATTATGTTCTGGCAATAAACAATTTAATATTTTAGTAGTAACATATATAATATACTATTATATATTTAGTAATATAATAGTAACATTTCATGTATTTAGTCTAATGTTTTTAGAAAGATGTTGTTTAAAACTATAACAGTGTTAGAAAATGTAATATTGTGATAATTATCGAGATTGATCAATATAGAAAAATTTATCATGCTAACATTTTTGGCCGTATCGCCCAGCTCTAAATTTAAACCACTGTGCCTCAGAAAGCAATCAGAGGTCAGAACTTACTTCAACAGTACCGTCCATCATGAAAATAATTACAGGTATAAAAAAATTCTTTCACCAAAACAATATAATCAAATATTTTATTTTTAAAAATACAATATCATTTATCATCTTCAACCGAGATACACAACTATACTTTATATAAAGAATATATATTATATTATATTTTATATATAATATAATAAATATTATATAAAGAAAAATAACAAAATATGTACATATTCTGTCTAAATCTGACATTTTAACAGCTGTTCTCTGTTAGACTGAAAACTGAACTCTACATATCCACACCAAGAGACACAGTCCATCAAAGCTCAGCGTTTTAATTCCTTACAGTTCACCACTCTGTCATCTGGAGCTAGACTTTTCAACCAGCACGACTGTTTTTAGAAAAAAAAAACAACCTCCTTGAATCTGAAGTCCTTGATTTACTCATCATGCCACTGTCACATGCTGCTTCTCATTATTACCACAGCCAGCCTTCAGTATTTATTAATATGTGTGGAGCAGCAGTATTCTGTCACACATCAGATGCCAGGTCTGTTTCCTCTTCTTCTACTCAAAGAACAAATTACAGTTAGTCCTTGTTCAGACAGGTAACTGAAATCTTTTTAGCATCTCTGATTTGAAATTGGCAGCAATCTTAACAGCAAAAAGCAAAAAGAAATGATTTTACACATCAGTATATGTGGAAATGTTCTTCCTGGGGGACACCCCACCTCATCCCCAACTCCTCAACTCATCCCAAAAGTACTGGATGGAGCACCATCATTCTAGAGAACAGAGTTCCACTCAGTCTTGGATGACTTTATATCCTTATTTCCCACATCCTGGTATTAGGCATGGTGCCAATAGATTCATGTTTTTCTGTTCCAGAAAGTCCTATTCTACTGGCTATATTTCTCTAGAGGGACTGGACCAGCTATTTGTGTGTGTGTATTTGTACATCTGTGTCAGTAGTGGGTACAACTAGAAGAGGTGTCCACAAACATTTGAAATTATAGTGTATATACAGGCAGGAAATGCACAGACATGTGTAGGCATTCTTTAACAAACTGTATGTGTTAGACTTGATGTTAAGGTTGCTTGTGATGCTACACCTCACCTAAATGTACATTCATAACCACACCCAGAAGCTCCCTTCGGGTAATTTTTTTATTCCAACTCACGTCTGGCTTGTTGTTGGAATTCACGGTACAATTCAACAGTTTACTTGGCTGTTTTATGTGTCTGTGCTGTTGCTCGTCCAGAATTGAAGAGGACTCCTCTGAGAAACTGAGAAACCAACTGCAGCAACCACATTAGGACAAACCTCTTTCAACACTACAAAGCTCCTCAGCAGTGGCTGTAATACAACTAAAGCTGAGAGCAATGCACCGCACCAGATGTGCAAAGAGGGAAAGGGGGTGGATGGATGCTGTGTAAAATTTTGTTTCTCTCTCTACAGGTGTGGCATAATGGGATTGTCATGCTGTGGCCCCTCACTCACAGGGGTTTTCATCTTATTTTTGCTGCACCTACAGGAGCCTTGGACCCATTTTATGGTCCGATTCAGTCACTGAGGTTGTAGCCCTTGTGAATAAGAGAAACATAGCAAATGTTCACTTTTGTAAAGCTATGTTTATATTGTGAAGATAGAAAGATTGACCTTGGAGGACTTTTTTTAGATTTATTTCTCATTGAAAGGTCATTAGCTTACAAAAGTAACTAATGTTTAAAAGAAGGAGCATGCCTGAATCTCCTCCTCCTTCTAGTCCATCACTCTATGACTCTAGAAGTAGTGTGGACAATTGTATTTCCTTTAATACCCTTTGATTTGTTTATGCACCACATTTCTATTTCACCTGTAGCTTTGAATGAAATAAAAGGCCAAGCCGTGGAGCATTTCCAGTGCATTTTATCCAGATTCCTGTAGCCACTTCTAGTTCATCACTTGTAGGCACCAGCATCAAAAATTCTCATTTAAACATGATTCATGGCCACTTGTGAAATGTGACACCACTCACATGCTGCCGAGCGAGCTCTTGCCCAAACTGAAGTGCGAATCTTCCCCCAAATGTGGTGGTTAAGTGGGCCGGCTCGAGTTTCCCTAATCAAACACTCATATCCCCGCGGCTGCCTCCTCATGGCTGGCTCAACCCTCTGCAGCTGTTGGAGTCAGAGCAGCGAGACCGAGTGCTACGGCGCGCATTAGCTCATTCTGCCGCAGTCCACACCTGGCTCTCCGGTGGGGCCTGAGTCCACATTATTGCCATATGGCAGGGTTCCATCAAGCTCTCAGCACGGAAGCTCCCTGTCCCCTCCTCCTCTTTTCCCCGCAGCATCACAAAACAGAGGCAACTGGAGGACACTTCTATATCCACAATGAGAGACTACTCTAGTCTTCCTCTCCCAGCAGCCACCCCCATTGCAAGTACCCCTCTCTGTTAAGTCCCATCTCCCCGGGTACAGTCAGAAGAGCTCTTAGGTGACCTGCAGTAACAGTCAATTTTCTCCAGGCTCAGCTTGTTGAGGGCCCAGCGGATGAATCCCAAATCCCCCGGCTCTAAACCCCCGGCCGGGCCTTTTCTTAAGTGAGGGGAAATGTAATATTATCACCCTGTTTGCAGGCAACTTGTCGAAACTGGTGGCAGCAGGGTCAGAAAGATAGTCTTAGTCCTCTAATCTTTTACGTTTTTTTCTATTCTTGGCCACAGCGCAATGCGAAATTAAATCAAGTCACCTTTTTTCCCTCCAAGATAACTCCAGCAGTGGTGTAAATTTGTCAGTGCGGGAGATAAAGAAAGATAGCACATTTTGCAGCCTTCCTACAGTCCCTGCAAGACAGTGATCTTTAAAGGAGAATGTATTCCAGAATCCTCAAACTAGGCAAACGAGAGTGAGAGTGTGCTCCGCCCGGGGGGCATTGTGCTCAGCTGTCTTGCTGAGAGAGCTGTGCGGTCGGCGTGCGCTGGGCAAACAAAGCCACATGTTTGTCCTTGATAGCGGCTGCTGCATGCTAAAACTGTCATGCTGTGTCTGGCTGATTGAATGCTGCCTCACTAAGAAAACTCTGCGATCAATTAAGCGCTGACCCATGCTGACCGCACTTTCACACCTACCCGAAGCAGAACAACCTTGGTTGGCCATGTCGGGGATCGCTCCAACAAAAAGAAAAAAACAACAAGTGACACCAGCCCTTCTGTCTTGTCAAGCATCCTTTTACAACCACAGCTCACGCTCCTAATTGTTTCGCCCACTAAGTGAGTCAAGCAAAAATGCATGAAGCACTAAAAGGAGATTCTCCCAAGATTCATTACACTTGAAGGTCACCCAGGCAATCAGTAGTGAGTCATGCAGCATGTTACACAACTGTTCATAGCACTTCTTTATGTAGGACACCTTCCAGTCGTGTTGTGCCCTGGTACTTTTAACAGGTCCAGACAAAAAGGTAAAAATAGCACTCATTACCAAATTTGAATAGGAAGAACATAAAACTATATCAAACAGCATGATTCTTACTCTACATTTTCACTACTTCTCAAAAGTTTGGAATCTAATACATTGAACATTTTCCATGACAACACACACATTTATTTCTGAAGAAATATATTTTCCTAGACATTTCAAGATTATGATCAAATCTACAATCCTGCTGTTCCAGATACTCATCTGTGAAAGAAGGGTGAGGTAGGACAGTGTTACAACTTTGTAGCTCAATTTTGGAGTCTCCCTAAAATACAATGACTGTAAAGACTTCAGTACAATTTTGACCTGAAAGCCAGATCTGTCCCCTACATCAGTAGAGCACAGATGAAGTACCCTTGAGCTAGGCACCTGACCCCCAATGGCTCCCCAGGCACAGATGATGGGGCTGCCCACTGCTCCAAGCACATATATGCTCATTGCCTCCTGATGTGTGTGCTCACTAGTGTGTGTATGTGTATTCACTGCATGGATGAGATAATAAAAGCAGAGGTTAAATTCCTTTGTTTGTAGCACCGTGCAAAAAGAGTTATGTCTGCCAGAAGCACATATTTAGAAATATATATATATATATATATATATATATATATAGGTATGTATGTACAGGGGTTAGACAATGAAACTGAAACAACTGGTTTTAGACCACAATAATTTATTAGTAGGTGTAGGGCCTTCTTTTGCGGCCAATGCAGCGTCAGTTCGTCGTGGGAATGACATATACAAGTCCTGCACAGTGGTCAGAGGGATTTTAAGCCATTCGTCTTGCAGGATAGTGGTCAGGTCACTACGTGATGCTGGTGGAGGAAACTCGCTCCTCCAAAACACCCCAAAGTGGCTCAATAATATTTAGACACAAAGACTTGCTGTCTTGGTCACAGATGCACCAGCAAGACGTGCACCAACAATTTGTCCTCTTTTGAACTCTGGTATGTCACCATAATGTTGTGTGCATTGTAATATACTATATAACTGTGCTCTTACCTGCTAACTGAACCTTCACACTCTGCTCTTACTGGTGCAATGTGACATTAATGAAGATTGGCCACCAAAGTGGTCCAATTTAGCTATTAAACCTCCCACACTAAAATGACAGGTGTTTCAGTTTCATTGTCTAACCCCTGTATGTATGTATGTATATGTCATCACATGTATCATATGTATACATATGTTCTTTATGATAGCATGGAACAATGTTTGCACATATCTCATATTGTAATGATTAATGCTGTTTATTGAGCTTCTTCATGGACTAATATCTCCTATTCTACAATATTCACAATATGTCTGTGCCCCATGATGTCTTGTACAAAATATGTGCTAAATGTGTGATGGAGATTAAACAGCTGTACTAAAGTCTATACGTTCACTGTCAACAACGTGTACATTTCAACAAAACTAAAAACTGGTGACATTGTCATATCTCACCTTTTACCATAGAAAACTGTATCTGAGTATCTGGAGGATCTGCATTTGTGGATTTTATTATAGTCTCCAAATGTCCAGAAAAAAAATCTGAGATTAAAGTATGGTCATGGCAAATTCTGGGTGATTTCACAGACATCCATGACTGAAGTGCCCTGGAGCAAAGCACCTAAATCCCATCTGGTGTCTTGCACTAGAGTAGGCAGCTGTCCATTACTCTAGGTATGTGTGTGCTCACACCCCTAGTGTGTGTGCTGTGCTCACTACTGTGTGTATGTTTGTATTCACTTCAAAGGGGAAAGGAATTTCCTTAATAATAAAAATTCAATAAAAAGTATCTCTTCTTCTTCTTCTTCTTCTTCTTCTTCCTCTTCTATCTCAAAGTATATTTATGGCTTGTCCTACTCAATACAACCAAAACTATTCAAAGCAGAAAGTGAACCATATGACTTTATACCATGAGCTGTATGCAAATCAAATACTCCCATAAAAATGAATCTAAGGCTCATGTTTGTTATTTTGTGGATGCTCACATTAAAGCATGTATGCACTTTTCAATAATCCAGATTTTCTCCTGGCCTGTGTGGGAAAGGTAATGAATGAGAGCAAGGCCCTGTTTACTCACACATTCAGGATGGTGCACACTGACTTGAAAAGTCTGGCTTCATGTGACTTAAATCTACAATTTTTCACAAGAAATCAAGACCGTGATATGTCAATAGGTGTACATTTCCTTGTATAAAGTTCTTGAAAACTATGGCACAAAAAGGTCAAGCTGGTCATAGTTTCGAAGACAGACACCATTGAGCACTCAATCGATTGCCTCTGTCTTTTGGTGCATCTGAAAGACTTTAAGACCTCCATTATGAGTGCTCAAAAACAGACTCAAGTCAATAACACAGAGCGCGGAGTTAGTTATTATTGGTCACACCAGAATCAATTCACCTTTTGGAGACTTTATTGATGACGAACAAAGCAGGCATTGGTATTTTTTTTCCATGGCTTGCAGTGTCAATCGTGACCTTCACAGATCTAAGTCGGGATATAAAAACGTGAAACGAGATAAGACTTACACCACGGTTCCCCTTATTTTCTGAGCCCCGTGAGAGACACGCTCACACAGCCCTCTTGAAGAGCTTCACCATCCAGTGGAACTGTGTGGAGGCACAGAATGAAAATCAAAAAATCTTTCCCTGAACTTCATCTCCCCAAGCAGAGTGACTGCTCCCTGAACACATAATGTTAATTAGGAAAAGACTCTGGTGAGCATATTCATCTCTGCAGTGGCACAAGCTCTAAAGCTTTAATGACTGCTACCCCAGCACTGAATTTAATTTTAATATTGTTTTATTTTAATTTGCACTTAATTGAATCGGAAATATACCGGCCAATCCCACAGGCTCCTGTCCACAATGACTGAGATTCTTTTATAGATATTGCTCGAAGCTACTTCTCAATACATGAAGAAAAGTTAAGCAGCTGGAAGATTTGTAATTTAAATCTAAGTAACTTTCCATGTCTGCTTATCCCACACACCAATGAGCTCCATCTTTCTGGACATAGTCTTTTTTCCCCAAGTCCTTCAAATTCAGTCTGTGCTGTTTGTAGTTTCAAAGTCAAACCCTGATGAGTTAAGAAAATTCAAGGTGACTAAAGAAACAATCTTTTTTAATGATTTTGCAGACTGTGATCAAATTTTAGACACAAGCTATGGGGGAAGGGAAAACATGTAAGGCAATGTCACCAACATGGCAGCCATCATAGTCAGTGATTATCTTGATGTGCAATTTCCGCAAAAGTGAATTAGGCATAGGTGTTCAATTTAGACCACCACACTCTTTTACATAATAATACACAATCCGGTTCATCATAAGGGCAGATATTTTGATGCTTGTGCTAGCATTTAGCCAGATGTGTTGGTGATAATTCATGCAGAATGGGATCAAATACAGTCTTTACACTCAAACATGGTGGACAGTATATTGAACATATTCATTGAGCCTTATGGTCAATTTTCAAGATTCATGGAAAATTACTTTTGGCATGAGAACAAATAAAGTTACATTGAGATTAAGCACAACACTGTTTTTCTGGTGAAATTCCCTACCAGTGTGTGGTGTCACTCACCTACCTTCTCACTTGTAATCCAAGATGGTGGCATTCAAGATGGTTGGATTTTGACACTCCAAGTACAACTGAAACACAGTATGTGCTAAGACTAAGCAAATAAAGTCTCATGACCAGATCGCTGCATTATAGACACTGGCACTTTCTCCCAATTACAACAAGATTGCTAGAAATTAAAATATGAAAGCAAAATTTATGGTAAAACTGCAAAGTCAAGAAAAGTATTTGCATTGCCTTTTCTGGTCTCCAGCTCTTCTTCATGTTGTTGATGTAAGATCTGGTATTTAAAAAAGCTGTAGCAGAGCAAAGAGTTGTATGGGACATATCCTGTACAACATAACATATATAAATAAATAGGGAAAAAAGGTGCATAAGTCAGAGACTCTATATACAATTATATATACACAGGGGTTAGACAATGAAAGTGAAACACCTGGTTTTAGACCACAATCATTTATTAGTAGGTGTAGGGCCTCCTTTTGCGGCCAATACAGTGTCAGTTCGTCTTGGGAATGACATATACAAGTCCTGCACAGTGGTCAGAGGGATTTTAAGCCATTCTTCTTGCAGGATAGTGACCAGGTCACTACGTGATGCTGGTGGAGGAAACTGTTTCCTGACTCGCTCCTCCAAAACACCCCAAAGTGGCTCAATAATATTTAGACACAAAGACTTGCTGTCTTGGTCACAGATGCACCAGCAAGACGTGCACCAACAATTTGTCCTCTTTTGAACTCTGGTATGTCACCATAATGTTGTGTGCATTGTAATATAGTATATAACTGTGCTCTTACCTGCTAACTGAACCTTCACACTCTGCTCTTACTGGTGCAATGTGACATTAATGAAGATTGGCCACCAGACTGGTCCAATTTAGCCATGAAACCTCCCACACTGACATGACAGGTCTTTCAGTTTCATTGTCTAACCCCTGTATATATATATATGGTGTTGTATGGTGTTGGACAGTGAGAGTAATGGTATTTCACAGTATACAAATCTTGCACAGTAATGGAATTTAACAGTGTTGTCAGTAATATGAAATATTAAATATTGCACACTAGGTGGTAGGAAATCCAGGAAGTTGGGGGATTAGACTGTGAAAGAGTGATTATGTTCAGAGTGATTATGGCTTTTGGGGGAAAAAAACTGTTCTTGAATCTGTTTGTCCTTGTTCTAATGCACCTGTAGCTCTTCCCTGAGGGCAACAAGTCAAAACCAGGGTGTGAGCTGTCCTTGGTTATGCTTTTTGCTTTGCTGAGGCAGCGTGAGTTGTAAATGTGTAAATGTATATGATATATACAGTATATATATATATGTGTGTGTGTGTGTGTGTGTGTGTGTGTCTGGTGAAGAGTAAACAGCTGGACTTGTGTACGACACCACTAACCTAAAAAGAGGTAACACTGTTACCACTATAGAAGACTGGAGCAGCATAACTTGTGGATTTTATCAGCTAAAATAATATTTTCATCTGAATAAAAGCATGTGTTGTCATGCAAAAGTTCTGGATGAATGTTCGAGTGAATGTGCAAAGTATAAAGGTGATAAACATGACTAGCAACACAGCAACCAACAACTTAGCATGCATCTAGTTGATTTAATTCCTGAATTTATTTCTTCCCCCATAACACTGCAAGGGTATCTCAAGTATCACCAGTTATTATCACCCCTACACCTTTTCAAATTTGCAACCAGTGTGCAAATGCTTTATCTTATTCCCATGATAATGCTGCATAAATGAATGTTTTTGTTCTGATGGGGTGTTGAACACAAGCTGCAGATGGAAAAAATTTGCTGTCCAAATTGAAAAAATAAATCTAAGCAATGTGATGGTGATATAAGACACACCTGAGCAAAGCCTAACAGTAATTGACCCTAGCCATGTCATTTTCTCCTGCAGATTCAATTCTCGTGTAATATTGTTCTTGAATTTGGCCTCTAAATGGACATGCGGAGAGAACACAGTTGATCAAACTTCTACAATATCATATCCTCTCTTAAATATAAGAACTCTTTGTGATATTTACTACCTGCTGAAAGCTATTTCCTTTTGGAGCGTGATAGAAACTGATTTTTTTAAAAAGAGATGCCAAGCTGTTTGTGTTGTGGTTAATTTTATATCCCATGTACTGTACCATATTTCTATTCTATAAGGATACTGCTGAAGCCTGAGCTCTCTACATAATTCTCTGGAAAAGAACAAAAGAACTGAAATTGCTACTTCATCCTTGAGAACATCCATAAGAACAGAAGGTTCAACAAGCACACATTACCTCCATTTCTAAGAGCTAAAGGCATTTTATTCTTGATGCTTTGCTTACTCAAAACATCAGGGAAGAAGCTCATCACTAATTGGGATAGTCTACAATACATCTAATTAGATAAGGTGTTGACAGCTAGAAGGGAAAGAGTGGATTGCCTACTGGTTGGGGGATTAGGTTTTGAAAGTCAAAAATGTTTCAGACCAGGCATATTGCTGCTCTGCTCTTCACAGACATAGAGATGTTTCAGTGTTCCTGAAAACAAAGCAAGGCCAAATGTAAGAAGCCTACTGATTCTGAATTTTTGCCACAGATCTTAGCGCAGAACAACTTTTGCTCCATTATTGTCATCTTCAAGGTCCATCAATCAAAGGTTGTGTCACAAGGGTGACAAAAGTTAAAGGCAGTATTTGAAGGATTCTATCACTGAGAATCAAGCCGAAAGAAGTGGGAATGAAACATGATTGATGTCTAGCCACAAGCCCTAGCAGCACTGAACAGTTTACCCCACCCGTGCATTTCAAAAAGCGGCTCAAGAGGGGAGCACCTGTGGCCCGCCACAGTGACTATCAGCAGCAGAATGAGGCGCTTTTGATATGTATCATTGCCACCTGCCCCACATTTGGACTGATGTGAGGAATTCATTAGAGATTCCAGGCCGCAGTCGTCTGAAGAAGCTGCTCCCCACCACTCTTTGCAGGAGCAGCCGTCTCATTCCGCATGCGCTCCATGCACGCCTCCAGCCAGCGCAGCACCGCAAAGGCCCTAATCAGCTCACTGCACGCAGCAGAACCAGGCAAAGGAAGTGGGTACTTCTCCCCCTCCCTGTGAGGACTGTCAGCAAGCAGATCTGAAGGGAAGTATGCGACAGGTATGGAAATGGATGCCACGTGCACTGTGCAAAATAGAGCCAGAGACTTGTCACTTTCTACCGTCCCCCCATCCCCGCCCCCTACTTCTTCTGCATGGCTTCCAGATACATTGACACTTGCAGTGCCACTGCCATATGTCCCCAGCATACAATGCTATAATTTTACAGCAATTGTTTTCTGGCCAACAGTTTTGAGATTCAAAGAATTCACTATATAGAGATTGCAGAAGGTGCAATCTGAGTCACTAACCCTAAACTTAGAGGAGTAGTGTTTACATACTTTATCATCACAAGGTAACACATCCTTTTGCATGCAGTCTCCACAACAGCCTTAAGGCTGAAATGGTTGCCTAGTTAATGTTAATAGTCTTAACCCATAACTAATAGTGAAGTGAAAATGCTGTGTTCAACAATTTTGTTTGAAAATGTCAAACACTACTAAATTAGCACATATATTTTTTTATGTTTTGCACCTTTAGCTTTTCACCTAAATACAAGTTGCATTAAACAATACAAAGAGTTGAAATGTCTCTCTCAGATTGCTGTGGAATGGAGGAGATGGACTGCAGCAGTTATCTAGGAAATGTGACGTTATTTCCAAAATCAACAAAGATCATGGCGATGACTTAAACAAAAATCTACTCTTGACTTTGAGACACTAGGAAGGCTGTATAGTAATGTAAATCAGAGATAAAAGACATCAGGACTGAATGATGATGTGATGTAACTAGGGTGGAGACATGATGAGACACGTGGACAAACTAAACAAACAGAGAGTACATGGCACATGGAAACATAACCAGAAGCACGTGGCAAATGTAACAATGAGGCACAGGTAGGAGGGTTACAGTTTCTTACATTTGCTTTGATATTTACTTCATTACAGACAATACGAATCTAATATATTTTATGTTTTGTCTACTTGACTTTATTTAATTTCTTAATATATATCCATTTCTGCATTGTGATCCTTTAAAACATTAGGATGGGTGTAATTTTTACGGCAGGTAATGATTTTAAAATGTATGTGGTGACTTCAAACAGGTGATGTAAATACGTGATTTTAACCATGATTTGGTACAAAAGTGGTATCAACAAAAAGCTGAGTCAACAAAAAACGGAATCTCCAGTTTGGGTGAGAAACATTGTTTAAAAATGTTTAAAAACAATGTTCTTTAATGAAAGCATGTTAGGTATTTGCATATTTATCCATCTATAGTGCATGCTATCATTAAACACATCTGGACACATTTCAGTGCATAAAGGGCAAGGGCACAAGTATAAGCTAACCCCTAAGCCCTGATCTCCAATCCTTCAGACAGAACTGCATCAAGAACCTTCATTTATCAATAACTGATATAACCACATGAGCAAGGAATTATTTTGGCAAAGCTTTGTCATGCACCACTTGAGTGTGCAAAAAGAGAAGTCTTAAGTTAACCATATCCACAAGCAGTGGTGGACAGTAACTGAGTACATTTACTTGAGTTTTGAGTATTTTTACTTTACTTGAGTATTTATTTTTTGGTGAACTTATGACTTTTACTCCACTACATTTCAAAGACAAATATTGTACTTTCGACTCCACTACTAGGAAGCTTGCCATTACTTGTTAATTTTGGCTCAGCATAACTTTGTTTTTCTTTACTGAAATGCAACTGGCCACACACTATGTTCCTCACAAGAAGGGGAACCAATCACTGTCTCCAATCACACCTGGGATTTGGAATTACGCCATCGTCAACTTGAGCTCTGCTCCCACTTTCATTCAAACAGAAATCAGCGATGGAGACGGTTGGAGAAAGTCAAGCGGAGAAACCACTGCACCCATGACCATATTTCAGCTGCATGTTTGATATTTCAGGACTAAAAAATTGTTTGTATCAGTTTAAATGTCTTCTGTTTTTACTGTAAATTACTTTTCAGTGTAGCTGGATTGATCTTCAGCCCAAGAACGGGAAGAATAGATTCACACAACTTTGAAAACCAGCTTTTACTGAAGTTGAATAAAGACTTCTTCAAATTTGAATAGTTTGACCAGGCTGATATCTATAGAAATGAACTACATTAATCTTCTAAAAACTCAGTGGATGAATGCTGTGTGGTCTTGACCAAAGATGAAAAGTCCACAAGTCAGGATGTATCATTGTATGAGGTTCTGTCAGTGTCCATTGAAAAGATAATTTACTCATCTGAAAAGTACATTGAGGTTTTAAAGCAACATATGCTGCCTTCAAGACAACATCTAACATCTTTTCAAGGGATGCTCATACATGTTTCAACAAGACAATGCAAAACCACATGCTGCACACAATACAAAGACATGGTTATGAAATGACGTTACAAGTACTGGACTGGCCTACCTGCAGTCCTGACATGTCCCTAATCAAATTTCTGTGGAATTAAATACATTCTCATTCTCTCTCTCTCTCTCTCTCTCTCTCTCTCTCTCTCTCTCTCTCTCTCTCTCTCTCTCTCTCTCTCTCTCTCTCTCTATTTTGTGATCATATGGCAGCCTACATTCAAGTAAACTGGACAAATCAAGCTACAGTACAGACCTCGTAGTACAATTCAACCCCAGCCCTGTTTTAATCCTTGGGTTATGTTGTGTCTTGAAAAAATGATGATGGACTCACTGAACACATGCTAGCTTCTAGTTGAGATTTACAGAGCAATGTTCCCTAAAACTAGCATGTGCAAGTGTAGTGAAAGCAAGCATGTGGTAGAAGTGAACAAAGCACATCATGAGACATATGTCTGTTTCCAATGTTTTAAATGACAGATAATAAATAAGACATTTCTAGGGACAGCTCCAACTCCAACATTTTGCTTTGATTTTGCAGAAGTGAAGAAAAAAGATTAAATGATAATATTGTTGACCAGATCAGCTTTAGTTCTCTTAAAGTTAGCAGCAAGTGTTATATAGATGGTTTGGCATGGGTCCCTGTGGAGAAGCCATGAATGGTTACACTCTGTGCTCAGTACCATTCAGCCTTGTAGTGGAAAAGAGGTTATTGACATTAATCAGTAAATAATCAGTAAGTCTATGAGTAATAATAGTGCTTGAACATTGCTTTTAGCAAAAGTCCTTCATGGCTTGCTTTTATACATGGATCCAGTAGAATTTCAACAATTCAACAGTTTTATTTGTATTCATTTTTTTTAATTTAACAGCACACTGAGAGATTTTTGGGAGTAGTAAGGTCAAAATAATGTCAAATAATGTCAAAATCTCTTTTCCTGGCAAGGTTGGAGATAACACAGGCTTTATACAGATGCCCCTTGGAGACCTTCTGCCATGTGTTTTGCAGCAAAGTGCTCATGTTTTTGAACAAACCATGGTGTCCTTGAGATCCCATCATGAATAGTCAAGACCCGTTTTCGTTCACCCTTTTATTTAGTCCACTGAATAAATAGATGAAAGAATCACCCAAGTTCACCTTGCAGTCTGAATTTACACACACGTGCTGTGTGAAGACTTTGACCAGATAGACACAAAAAGCCTTATTGAACTGTCACAAGGTAACCGTGACTTAAGAGAGGGATTCAAGTTGTCTTTGAAGTGTCAAAACAAGGCTTGAAAACCTATACATTGTTCTCAGCAGAAATTAACATGGTAGCGACAATTATCCAAGGCTATTACTGTAGACAGAGGCATATTCTTACATAAGATATACAACAGAATGCACTGAAGAAAATGAACTTGTTATGAGAAATATTGTCATATTATACCATGTCTTACTTTTCAAATTCACCCCCTCACACACACACCCACACACATAATACAGTAATGAGCAGCTTCATCTTCACCTTTTGTGATAATGAAAGTACAGTTCTCAAACATTAGCATTACATTTGTCTGAAAGGTGCAGATAGTTTATTTAGCTGAGGCTAAAGAGCATCTAACCAACACTGTTATTGATTCAAAGTCATTCAAAGAAGCGTAAGCCCCTTGTGCTTTTATAGCTCCTCAAAATAAAGGGATAAATGGTTAGCTACTAGAACATCTATTATATTTCAACACCTTCAGAAAAGCTCTTTACTTTGAGTCAGATGCTTTTTACCCTGCCAAGCTTGTTTCATTGCAGCACCAGGTCATACATCTTCTTATTAGCTCTCAAAGGAAAGTCGAAATCAGGAGAGACATGCCCAGGTGTTTGATGGGTGCGTGAAAGCTTTGGATAATAATGCTTTTGGAAGCCCTGCCCTGGTGCCACATCATCCTTTATTTGTCAGATGTTTTTGAGGAGACTTGCTGTTGCCGAGGCATCTCCAGCCTGCTTCTTGGTTGGTTAACCTTGGAACGAAGCACACTCGCTCTGCAAGCGCCCTTAAGGACAGATTCCGCAGGGTGCTGTGGAGAATCGAGCGAGCGACCCACAAAATAAAAGACAGACCTCATTTCTTATCAGCTCCCTGCTCAATCACGGCTCCGATTTGAGCACCCGGCTTTGACTGCTCCCTCCGGTCAACAGCACAAGCTTTCGTGTCCTCGATGGTCTGGTAAAGCAGACTCTACTGACTTGGATGTGCCTCATAGCAGAGGAAGTCGGCCTATAAGAGTTCAACTTTGTGGTTGGAATTTGGTGGCTGTATCTTTTTGTTACTAACAAGTTCGGGGTTGAACAGCTCAGATTTTGATTTGACTAAATAAACAATGAGAAGTGACAATAATCATTGCCAACACTTAATAAGAACACTGCAAATGTTTTAAGG
>BRDA01003483.1:6379-22813 GCA_036984385.1 Crenuchus spilurus
GGTTTGTAAATGATGGGAATGTTACACTACTACATGGTGCATTTTTTTCTGTATCAGCAATGTCGGGACAAAAACATATTATTTATGTATTTTTTTTCCTGAAAGCAGTATGTTCTGTTTTAGCTTCCATACGGTCAACCATGGCCTTAACCATTCAGGCTTTAATTATAAAAAGTGTGTTGTATGTCCATTATTCAGGGCTATGTCTTGAGCTCAATCGAGGGCAGGGTGGCAGTGGAGTATCTAGACCCAAGCCTGGAAGTGCAGAAGAAGAAATATGCCTTCAAATGCCACAGGCTGAAGGAGAATGGCATAGAGCAAGTGTTTCCTGTCAATGCCATCTCCTTCCACAGCATCCATAACACCTTTGCTACAGGTCAGTAAAAACGACTACTACTCAGTGGAATTATTTAACTGAAAAAGATGTAAAAGCTTGTTCTGAATGTTCTGTCTGATTTTTCATGGCAAGACTCATTGCCTTTGTTTATGGGCTATAGTAACTCATCCTGAGATTTGAAATCTTCTTCTTCTTATTATTATTATTATTACAGGCAACCTTATCAGTGTAGATGCAGTAGAAAAACATTAGTGCCACGTTTCATGGATAAACCTGATGAACCTCTTCTTTCCTATCCAAATAAGCCTGATGCATTTCCTTTCATCTTGTCAACAAATTTTTATTTTTTTTATATTACTATTTTATCAGATGCAAGAAGATCATAATATCAGCATTATATCAGAGATTGGCTACACACTGCTGTAAATATCCACATTGTCCATTGAAATAACCTGTGTATGTCAATCACTGTTGTCTTTTTCTGGACATTTTCCTTGATCACTGCTTAATATATTTCTTCTTTCCTACAGTTTTTTACTTGGGTTATCCATATTTGGTGATCAGTCTCATCATAACAAAGCCTAATGTAATAGTAGTTACTGAATAATATGTTTTGAAGGCATGGTTCACAAAAAATACTAGTAGTTCCACTACAAAACTAAACAAACTTTGGGGATTAAACATGGGTGATTTCCTACAATACAGAGGATAATTTTGTAATCTGGATTTTTCTGTGAGCTTTTATTTTTAGTTTACTTTTAGTATATTGTCTATAAATGATATGTACATTGCCTGTATATTTTATATAACACTAGAGCGGCACCAACAGGCAGAAAAAAATCCTTATGTGTATCAACATACTTGGTCAATAAATGACAAAACCTATAGTTCAAGAAGTTATCATTTAATCCCTTCACTTTCTGGCACTTGACCTCAATGACCTTCTCAAAAGCATTTGCTGGTTTTCATCAAACTTGACTTGCCAGAAATAATAGCCCTGAGTTCATATCTGTAACTGAAACACGTGTGACCTTGGCTTCTCACCTCTCTACAGGTGGCTCAGACGGTTTTGTGAACATCTGGGACCCGTTCAATAAGAAGCGCTTGTGCCAGTTCCACCGTTACCCCACCAGCATTGCCTCACTGGCCTTCAGCAATGATGGCTCCCTATTGGCCATCGCCTCATCTTACATGCAGGAGCAGGGTGACATCTCCCACCCTGCAGACGCCATCTTCATCCGCCAGGTCACAGACGCAGAGACTAAACCTAAGTAAGTCTTATTTGCACATTATTGGGATATTGTAGATTCGTGGATAGTAGTGTAATACTATTGATCTACAACTGTGGTAGTAGAGGTTTGTGGGCCTGAATTGGGCTCTCAGGATTATGAAAATTGAATTGACTAATTGGCTTATAAATTATTGCGATTAATGACTTCAAGCCTAAAGTGGTCAGCTGTCCTGTTTCCTGTCTGTCCATACTCAGTAGCTCTAAACGGACCACAGACGCAGCTTGAGCTCAAATGAACAAACACTGCTGACTGCTCCCCTCTAAAGCTTTAAAGACAAGTCAGAATATTTGTTGCATTAGATTTCAGTTCATTTTTTCTTTTTTTCATGTATTCACCTCAAAATAAGTGATAAATTTAAAAATAAAATAAGCAGTTAAATTATATTGTTTATTGCTAAATAAATGTGGCTTAGAAAGCATCTGTACAAAATAAATGTGATTAAAAGAATCGTGATTAGGTGATAATCATGACAGGCCTAGGCCTAAGTTGAGCAGTTTTAGCTTTTGTCAGGGCAGCCGTGGTCTGGTGGTTAGGGATCTGGTCCTGTGACTGGAAGGTCTCCATTTCGATATCCAGGCAGGTCATGACTGAAGTGCTCTTGAGCAAGGCACCTAACCCCCTACTGCTCCCCATGCGAAGTGGATAGGGATGCCCACTGCTTCAGGCACATGTTCTCACAGCCTAGTGTGTTCACTAGTATGTTTTTCACTGCATGAATGAGAAAGGCGCTATATAAGTGTAACAATCATCATCAATAAATGTGAAAGTCAAATTCCATTGTGTGCAAGCACATTTGCCAAAAAAAATTACATTACATTGCATCTTAACAGTTTTCACAATTGCAAAAACCAAAAAAAATTACATTAAAATTAAAATTAATTTATTTTTTAAATTCTATATATTTAAAACATTTTATGTTGTCTTTTTATGTAGGGATGCACCCCAGGCAATTAAACAGTTCATATGATGCACATATTACATCAGACATATTAAACACAGTTTATAGCAGAGCACAGCTTTACAGAGATCCCTTTTACCTCTTATTCTAGCACTGCAAGGTCAGCTCAAGTCAGCATTACTAATTTGCTCATATGTGAGCGAAACTGTACAGTGCTTAGGATTGATATTTGTGGGAAAAAAATTGCACACTCATCACATGATTCAAACAATGGAGCTGGACATACTGCATCTTACCAGATATGTATGTACTTCTGGCTTTAGAAGGTTTGGTTAATATTTGGTAGATTCACTAAATGGTTGCAGACAGTCCTTGGAGGTAACCAGTAAACCAAATTTGCATTAAAAAATATACTTTTTAGGAAGGATTTAAATGTTTTCTATGGAATTGGCTGCAGTGACATGGGGAAAAATGGCTAGACTATGTGGTAAATGATCTCGCTAGCCAGTAGTTATCTTTATACAGACAGGCAGCCTTTGTGTGTGTGTAGGTGCAGCTGTAGTCTATCGATCTTTATCTGTCACTGTTCTCCACTTCATATCACTTAGATGATGGACAGATGCCTAGAGAAGGAAATCCTGCTGTTGTTTTTCTGCACCCGTTTATTGCTTTTTTATTGTCGTTATTGAGTTTACAATCTCACAAAAATATCAGTTTTAGACTGTTAGGGTTAAAGAAGTTAAATGGTGTGAGGTACGTTTTATTTTGGTCTAAAATTACACTGACACATTGAGTTTCATGAAAAAAAATCACTTTCAGTTGTCCTAGTAACTTATGAAACATAATTTCTGCTTACTATCTTTCTGTTGCATCATAAGTCTAGACAATCTCGCCTTGAAAATTTCCAGAAATGTATTATCCCCTAATCATAACGTTAAACAGATTTTGGCACAGACCCACAACCCCAGCCCCTCCCCCACCCCATTGAATGTAGCTGCAGTATTTCAACCTCTAGTAGTCGATACGCCATAGTGAGATGACTCCAAAAGACTTCGATTAGGAACCAATTGATCTAAGCTGAGGGAGTAGCAGGGACACGTTTAAAGGTGAATCACTGGGTGGAGCAACAGAGCAGACTCAGACGGTCTTTCTAAAGCAATTGGGAAGCATAAAGACAGGCAACTCGGTGGACCTGTTTCTGTCTTAAAGTGGATTATGCTGAGCTCTTAACTGGGTTTGCTGTCCGTCTCGCCATGCAGTAACTGATGGAGACTTTGCTTCATTTAGCACAAAGCACACAGCACTGGACCAGAAGCCCCCGTTTGACTCTCCTGTTTTTTGTTAGTGGGGGAAATACTGTAGGGCAGATGAGAGCTCTGGCCCATTAATGTTCCAACTGTTTTCCTGAGCTATTGGCAACATTTCATTAACATGCAAAGGTGCCTGTACAAAACATGTTTTAACACACTTTTGCCCATGCAAGAACACTGCAGAGCAGGGGAAAGATTCTATTGTAATATCACTCGCAGTGAATATATTTGTATCCAGCAGTATTCAGATCAGTCAGTAATTACGGGAATAAGCATTTGGTTCAAATTTGTAGCATGCACTAGTCTATGTTGAGGAAAACAACAGTGAGCAAGGCTGTTCATGGTTAAAAATAAAAAAAATGAAAATCCAAATCAACTTGATGGCGCACAGTAATAATGATCTACATATTAAAAGCTGCTGTACGCTGTTGTTACACCTAGACATTTCAACTAGCCAGCACTCTCAGTTGACCAGGGCAGCTCTAACCCTGCGTTCACACCAGAACCAGAACCAGAACACACCAGAGGCAGTGCAAACTTTGGTAATGCAACACAGTTGAGTGTAACTTTATGCAAAGTAGGAATGCAATGATGTAGCACAATGGGATTCAAGCAGGGGGATATACGCTTCATCTCTGCTACCCTGAAACGCCCCTTTTGGGTTCCTACCAAGAGTTTTGTTCCAACTACAATGTATCGAGTTTGTACACTGGGACAAAATGCTGCTTGGAGATGTATTTCACATACTGATTGGATTTCTGGTGAGTATGATTAGGATGCATTACTATATGCTGAATTGGATGGTAAATCACTGCTTCACTGCTAGTGTTTTTGTTATTGAGTAACTTTCAGGATAGGGAAGATTAAGCTGAATACACTTGTGATTATTTCTGGTATCACTTGTATCTGATTTGTGGTCACATTGATTTTGAATATGCTCTGTAGACATTAGTATAGTATACCTACATGGCAAACAAAGGTCAGAACGAGCTATGAGCTCATCACCCATAGACGATGAGCGGCAGGATATTTGGGTGATTAATCGAAAAGGCACTGCTGTTGTGAACACAGGGTAATGAGGGGAAAAATGACGAACTTTACCATATTGATCTTCAGTATTACACATTCTACTGCCAGTATTTGTCTATGGAGATATGGCAAATTTTAATGGGGATAACTAAATATGGCAGGTTTTAAATAGGGATAACTGAAGATAGGGCAGGTTTTATTATACGGATAACTCTGGAGATATGACTGCTGCATGTTAACACCAGAATTTGCTGATCTACTAATTAGTGCCTTACACATCACAAAATAAAACCAATTACAAAAAAAATTGATGCAATTCTGCAACTGCATTACAAATTTGATTGAAATTTTGAGTGTTTTTAATTTTTGTTTTTAGGTCAACTTGAAATTTCTGATTGGTGTCTACAGGATTTTCGGGACTGTATACTCCTGAAGGTTTTACTCAAGTACTGCTGGCATCCAGTTGTTCCTAAATGTTTTTCATCCTTTACTCACATTCTCTTTTGTCATCTTTGTCTTTAAATTGCTAGATCTTAATGTAATACTTGTCTTGTTTTTTTCAATTTGCTGTATTTGTATTGCCGAACACAGCCCAGTAAACATTTTTCTGTATATTAAAAAAATGTTCTGAAACCAATGTTTTTAAGTTTTAATTTTGTGAAAACATGTTTGTCAGTGGTGCACAATAAAAGGTGCATAATAATCCAGAGGTCTTCAATTCTGCTTTAAATGCAGGTTTTTTTTATTTATTTTATTTTTTATTTTTTTATAAAGTTGTTAAAGAATTGGTAGTCAGTTATGAAGTTTGGGCTAGAATTGTCAGGTTCTCTAAATTAATTACTGACAACTTTATCTTCTGTAGCTCCACTTTGCTTGCCTACAGTTGAGACCATAGCTCATCTGTTGATATACAGTTTGGATTAGCCATCCACTAGCTCAGTTTTCCAATAGGAAAATCCCTACTTGCTTGCTAATAAACTGATAAGGAGGGTATTCCACAATGCAGGATTTCTAAGTTAGCCAGATAGCTTAAGCCATCATAAAGAAGTGTCCAATTAGGAAAGTCCTGTTTCTGTTTTCCCCAAAGACAGGTTTGACTTTGAGCTTAAGTTACCTGGCTAAAACCACAATTGGTTCTGGTTTCTTGAGACCAGGTGAAAATACTAAAATTTCATCACAAAACATGAGGTCAATTCTATTCCTTCATTAATATGCTTATTGACCAGTGATGAAAGAGGTAGAGGGGGTGGATAAGTTTTGCAGCAAAAAAAAAAAATTACAGTATAATTTTATATCTACAATAACACAAGAAATTGCAATAAACACTTGAATTTGAAGGCTGCCTCTCAGCAGCACTGGTGGTATTTGGATTCAGTATACATTTGTGCGTGTGTTCAGACACATTACAGTAGTCCTACACAAAATATTTGAATATAAAAAACATACAGTTGCAAGAAAAAGTATGGGATTACTTGGATTTCTGCATAAATTGGTCTTTTAAATGTGTTCTGATCTTCATCTAAGTCACAATAGGCAAACAATCTACTTACTGTAAACTGATACCACACAAAAAATAAAGTTTTCATGTTTTTATTAAACACAATATGTAAACATTCATAGTGCACGGAAGAAAATTATGTGAACCTTCAGTGTAATGACTTCTCCAAGAACTAATTTGAGCCAGGAGTCAGCCAACCTGGAATCAATCAGTGTGTTGAGATTGGATGTGTTGGTTAAAGCTGCCCTGCCCTATAAAAACACGTTTTGAATTTGCTGTTCTCAAGAATGATTGACTGGTGTGAACCATGTCTCACACAAAAGAGCTCTTAGAAGATGTCTGTTCAAGAATTGTTGATTTGCATGAAGCTGGAAAGGTTACAGAAGAATCTCTAAACGCCTTGATGTTCATGTGTCCACGTAAGACAGACTGTCTACAAATGAAGAAATTTCAGCACTTTTGCTACTCTGCCTAGGTGTGGTTGTCCTGTAAAGATGACTGCAACAGTACAAGAATCCCAAAGTGTCAGCTAAAGATTTACATAAATCTCTGGCACTTGTTGACAAATCTACACTAAGTATAAGAATGGAGTTCATATAAGGACACCATGAAGGAATCCTCTGCTGTCCCAAAAAAATGCTGTACATTTGAAGTTTGCAGAAGAACACCCTGATGTTCCACAGAATACTGGCAAAATATGTGGATAGATGAAGTCAAAATTGAGTTGGTTGGAAAGAACACAAAATGCTATGTGGAGAGAAAAAAAGGGAAAGGACACCAACATTAAAACCTCATCACATCTGTGAAATATGGTGGCAGGGGCATAATGGTTTGGGGCTGCTTTGCTGCCTAAGGGGCTGGAAGGATTGCTGTTATAAATGGAAAAATGAATTACAAAGCTTATCAAGACATTTTGCAGGAAAATGTAAGACCACCTGTCTGCCAACTGAAACTCAACAGAGGATGGGTGATGCAAAAGGACAACGACCCAAAACATAGAAGTAAATTCAACAACAAAATGGCTTCAACAGAAGAAAATACACTTTCTAGAGTGAACCAGTCAGAGTCCTGATCTCAACCCGATTGAGATGCTGTGGCATGACCTAAAGATAGCCATTCACGCTAGACATCCTAAGAATATTGCTGAACTGAAACAGTTTTAAGAAGAGGAAAGGTCCAAAATTCCTCCTGACAGTTGTGTAAGTCTGATCTGTAATTACAGGAAATGTTTGATTGAGGTTATTGTTGCCAAAGGAGGGTCAACCAGTTATTAAATCCAAAGGTTCCACATACTTTAAACCCAAAGGTTCACATACTTTTTCCACCCTGTACTGTGAATGTTTACATGTTGTATTCAAAAACATGAAAAATAGTGCGGTATCTGTTTAAATAGACTGTTTGTCTATTGTGTTGACTTGGAGGAAGATCAGAACACATTTAATGACCAATTTATGCAGAAATCCAAGTAATCCCAAAGGGTTCACATACTTTTTCTTGCAACTTTATCAAATTTGAAATTTTACCTTTTTGAGATAAATTATAAACATAAAGTGTTACAGTAATGGCTGTAAACTACTATTAAATGAGGTAAAACTGTTAAAGGTTTCTTATTTAACTCTTTAAGTCTGTCTGTGTTCACATTAATGTCAAGCAAAGTGTTTTTCCCGTATGGCCTCTCCCCTCAACCCCCCTCCACACACATCCATTTCTCAGCCTCCAGTGAGAGCAGATAAAGACTGTAATTATTAAATTAAAGAGATGTGCTTCTTTCTAATGGCTGCTGCTGAAGAGCAGGCTGCTTCTTCAATATCCTGGAAATTATTTGTGTGTTTGGTTAAATGATGTTACTAATTCCTCTGATTACTAGTAATGACTCTGTCTTTCTCGTTTTGTTATGGCTTCAGCTTAATATGAAATGGCATTCATTTTAGGCGTAATTACCCTGCTAAGCCAGAGAGAGAGACTGAAGAGAACCCACTCGCTCCAGACTGCGCTAAATTGCCTTGTTTCCTCTAATCTTTGCCTTCACTAAATTAGAAAATTGAGTTCCTTGGCTGGGCGCAACAATTGGTAGATGTAACCCCCTCCCCCAGGCATTAAGGCCATTGTACTGTGGTAGGAAAAAAAAGTCATTTTGCAGGCCTCCTGCTGCGTCAGATACATTAGAGCTGTTCACATAAGAAATGGTTTTGCTGTCAGCGAGAGCAGGATGAATAGCAATCGTCGAGAGAGGAGTCGAAAATGCCTGAATAGCATGAACTGTCAATAAAAAAGCTGAAGTAAATTGAAAATCTAATGCATTAACTGCATAATTGGAGAGGAGGAAACTGTATTGTGTGTGTGTGTGTGTGTGTGTGTGTGTGTGTGTGAGAGAGAGAGACAGAAACCTTGAATACACGATTATTTGCCATCCTGAAAATGTCCAGTTAACAGTAGCAGCAAGACAGAAAAACATGCTGCTGGTTAATTTGCTCATATTTTTGTATATTTCAAAGCATCCACAGGGTAGCAGATTACAGCACTTTTGGGTTTGTTGGTCAATTTGGATTGACTCTCCTCTCTATTCTACAAACTATTCTCAATCTTCACAGTGTGACCTTAATAGTACCACAGATGAGATAAATAATGTTGATTATCAGCCCAGGTCAGGAGATATGCGTGTCCAAAAATGTGTGGACACCCCTTCTAATGAATGTATTCAACTACTTGAAGTTGACACAGATGTACACACAGCTTGTCTAGTCTCTGTAGAGACGTACTGCCAATAGAATAGGACTAAACATTAACGTGTTGGCACCATGTCTAATGCTAAAGGCTAGAGGGCACAGCACTGAGATGTGAATCAGTGTTCTCTTTGGAATGAGGTGGTGGTTTCCCTTGACAGTAGTTACTCCAACAAAAGCAGGATGTTAGAACAAACAGGTGCCCCAACAATTTTGTCCAGTTTGGTGATTTCCCTGTTCAGCAAACCCATGTTTAACACGTGTCTTAGCCGAGAAATCACCAAACTGTGCCGGACACTGGACGGTTGATTCTTGTTTTGGATAATAGCCAGACTTAAAGATCTGGGCAACTTTGACAAGAGCCAGATGACTGGGCCCTGAGTGTCTATGAAAAGGTACAGCTTGTGAAGTGGCTGGTAGGTAGGTTCAGAGCACAGGGATGACCGACAAGCATATTGGTCATGTTTTGGGCCAATTTATTCTGACATACATAATCCACCCAGACATATCCCAAATGAACTATAATACTTGGTTGTGGATCTGATATTCTAGTAGCCCTACCCCACCAGCCATGTTTCATTCCCAGTGCCCCCAGCCTCCTCCAGGCCCCAGCTGCCCTGCGGCAGCTTTTAAAGAGATCTATCCAGCGACACAACACCCCTTCAAAAGAGCAGTGGTTACATTAGAGAGTAATTAGGCGGCAGCCCCCGAGGCTCAGGGTTCCCTCAGCTCTGTCCAACTGCCCAGAAAGGCCATGGAGAACACTAGGTGGGGGAGATTAGAGGGTCAACAACGCCTTCACACCTGCAGTAAATACATCACACACCTTAGACTGATGGAGTGGTCAAATGAGGGCAGTGGGGTCATTAGAAAAGCCTGAGACAAGATGGGCATACCCATTTACAAGATTTGTTCAATTTCTCATGTTATTATCTCTCTTCCTGTTTTCTTTATTTTATGTTCTGACATTAACATCCATTATAAATTGTTCCAACATTAGACACAAGCTGTATGGGAAATGCCACGGCTGCTTACAAAATGGTATACTTAGTACATACTACATTGAATCTAACCAATAAAGCTGTAGGCCATTTCAGTACACCAGTGTGTAGCATCCACACAACCTTGGATGCACTACATCTGCCATTTTACTAACGTCCTTTTACAAGAACGTGATACATCGCACCATCACTGCTGAGGTCCTGCTATCATTTAAAGTCCTATTCACAGACATTATTTTACAACATTAAACCCAGTAAAAGCCACTCTGATTCATAAACACATTTCTAGATACATGTCTTTACTATCGGCACCACAGTTAGCTTAGCTGGCTATCTAGCCTAACTAGCTAGCTAATATGAACTTAGATTTGCTCAACTTACATTCAGGACTTGCCTGACCTTTTTACATTTAACACTTGGGGAAGTGGGTTTGATGTTTTCCACAAAGCTACTAGAGTCACAATACAGTGCCTTGTGAAAGTATTCACCCCCTTGGCATTTTTCATGTTTTGCTACCTCACAACCTGGAATTAAAATGCATTATTTGAGGATTTGCATCATTTCATTTACAGAACATGCTTACAACTCTGAACATTTGTTTTTCTTTTTATTGTGAAGCAAACAACTAATATGACAAAATAACAGAAAACTTCAGTCTGTACAACTATTCACCCCCTTAAAGTCACCAGTTTGTAGAACCACTTTTTGTGGCAATTACAGCTGCAAGTCACTTTGGATTAGTCTCTATGAGCTTGCCACATCTTGCCACTGAGATTTTTGCCCATTCCTCAATGCATAACTGCTCCAGCTCCTTAAAGTTAGATGGTTTCCGCTGGTGAACAGCAATTTTCAAATTTGGCAGGTTTGTTATGGTACCATATTCTTTACATTTGATAATAATGCGTTTGATGGTGTTCTGGTGGATCATCAGAGATTTTGATATTTTTTGTTATAACCCAACACTGATTTGTAGTTCTCAACAACTTTGTCTCTGACTTCTTTGGAGATATCCTTGATCTTCACTGTGTTGTTTGGTTAGTGGTGCCTCTTGGTTTAATGGTGTTGCTGCCTCTAGGGCCTTTCAGAAAAGGTGTGTGTATATATACTGACAGATCATGTGACACTTAAATTGCACACAGGTGGACTTCATTTCACTAAGAATGTGACTTCTGAAGGTAATTGAACGCACCAAAACATTTTAGGGGCTTTATAACAAAGAGGATAAATACATATGCACATGCCAGTTTTCAGTTTTTTATTTCAGTTTTCTTTTTTTAATTTCACTTCAGCAAACATTTAAATGCAGGTAGTAATGTAACAAAATATTTAAAAAGCCAGTGAGGGTGAATACTTTTGCAAGGGATTGTATTTTAATTCTATGGTTGTATCAAGCTCCGCACTTTTTGTATTTTTCCTGTCGTGGCATTCAAATGTCTCCACAACACCTGTTGAATCATGGGATAACACAGTGTGCAAAATGTCTTCTAATTCAGTAGAAAATGTGAGTATTTTTGTGTATTGAGTGTAGTACATCCACCTTGAATGCCACCATCTTGGATTCAGCTTTAGTTCAAATGAGGTCATTGTGTGACACATCAAACTGGTAGAGAATTTCACCAGAAAATCAGTGGTGAGCTTCATGTCACTGTGACTTTTTCACTCTCATGTTAAAACAGTGATGTTTCTTCTCATCAGGTGATGTGAGGGATGTCAGAGAATATCTTGATGTGCAGGTTCCTCAAAGTGAGTTGGTAATAGGGGTCCAGTTGACTGTCCACCACATTATCCTGGTTGAACCCCTTCGGATTTCTATCTATAGGCTAATGTCAAGGTTCTTGTTTGCTCTGTGAAGATACAGAATGTTGATCTTAAAAATGATGTTTTGGTGAAAGTTGATAAGGAATGTGAGAAAAGGAGAACCTTAACACTCCAATATGGAGGACAGCATATCCAACACATTCTGTAGCCCTGATGCTCAAGCTTCTGTTGTTGTAACATGAGAATTAATAAAGTTATGGTGAAATTCTATACCTTCACAATTGTAAAACTGAAGCTGATTTCAAGATGTTGGCATTCAAGATGGCCACCATGCTGTGACATGGCCTATCAGGTGTTCCCCCACAGTTTGTGTTGAAAATTTGATCTGTAAAATTATTTTATATGGGTGTTTCTGTATACATGAGATGTCTCAAAATGATTAGAGCTGTATACTCTTCATAGTACAGTGAAGAAAAATAATTTTGCGTAGCATGAAAACAGAATTTAGACCCTTTTTTGACCTTTTTTTTTGCAGACATCACTATTAGTCTTAGCACATGCACACCTATTGAGTCTTATGATCTCTTCTCGAATGTCTCAATCTCAGAGCAAACACCAAGAATCTAATCTGTCACACACTTGCATTGCTCCCAGGTGAGAAAGTGCCAGGTGATGTTCAGGTGTGTTGAACTGCTCAGTGAAAGGGGAGACAGGGAAGTCACTGCTGCCTCGAAGACACAGATACACATGTTAGTCCCTCCCAACTTCACACATCTGATCAATTGCCCAATTAGAAGAGCAACACTATCAAATTCTGAGCCACAGGATAAAAGGGTGTTGTGCCTCAAGCACAGGGACCACTGATCATTTGTGGGAAGGCAGCAGGACAACTGTTCCCTGTTCAGGAATCTTGGGAAGCGATTGGTCAGTGGGCGTGTGAGCATGGGTCAGTGATAAAGTAGCTCGAGGGGAAGTCAGAAATTAAGGAAGACAAGACGATGAGCAAATTCTCGTGACCTGGAACTCATTAAGGTCAAAAGTCAAGAAAGATCAGATGAGGATGGCTCCTGAGGCTACAAACTGCACCTCAGTGTCCTTAGCAAGAGAACACCACTGATCATCAACTTAACCCAAATTTCCAGATAGGTCAAGAAGGTTTGTCATGGTTAATACAACAAAAGTATCCCAATGTATCTGGGGCTCTCAAACCCAGAAGAGCTTTAGTCCAACTATTTGGCGATTTCCTTCCTCAGGTAGTTATATTTGCACAGGGCAAACACCAGACCACACTGAATATTGGCACTACAGGACCAAAAATGGACTCCTTGGTTAAGTGTGCTTTCAACAAGCACAGTTAACCAATAAATCATTTGATTGGCTTTTGCTTTTACTTCCAAATCATGTCTAGATCAGTGGTCCTGCCACAGTACTGCCCCTTAATGTTTTATCCTGCTGTAATGCAGTCACAATGTTAGGAAGGGCTTGTAATTTAGCTGAGGGAAAACACCAAATATGCAGTGGCCTAAGACTGGAAAACACTGCCCTAGAAAATCATCCAAGCAAGTCCATGGGGCCATCAACATTAATCTACTTCTAATTAGACAGGGATCCCATCAGCATAGTACAGTAACAGGTGTCAGGTGGCAGCAATTGCTGGCATTCGCCTGCAAACGTTCAGAATACGTTTGACAGCTCAAATGGTCCATTATCACTTTTAAAGAGGTGAAAACCACAAGGTGAGAAGTGGCAGGACTCCATTTCTCTCCCCAAGAGTTCAGCTAATGTGCTCCTCTGGGAAACACCTGTCAGGATACCTGAGAGGGACCGGGGGCAATTCCTGCACCGCTTGAGATCACTAATTCAGATTGGAGACTATATAACTGTGTATTGTTTGAACAATTCAAACCAAGCTTCTGAATGGCAGGCAGTCTCAATGTACTGTCATCCGATGTCAGGGCACACAGAGGGGTGGGTTGGGAGGGGCAGGGGCAGGGGTTGTACCATAGGGGACTTGGTAAAACATTCGTTTGTTACCCTCTTTTAAACTGTAGTCAGATTGCAGCCTCTTTTCAGGACAAGCCACTTTTGTGCACTGTCCGCGGCTATGAAACTCCCCCCCCTTGTGTTAATTCAATGGGCTCATGACCACAGGGCAAGGGTTGCAGCTTGTCATTCCTGCAATTAGCTTTCGTGGTTAGCTTAGCAGAACTAATGCTCCTCATCTTTGAGGCTCGGGTTGCTTGCTCCGATCAGTGGCTGCGGGCAAGCCAAAGACTGAGACCTCGTATCAATTACTCGTCGCATTATGAGGCTCTTATTGGTAAAATCCCCACTGAGCTACCAGGTAGAGATACACACACATACATACACAAGGCCAGAGCAGTAAATCTGGCAACTTAGTTTTCATCAACACAGGGCAGATTCATTTTCAAAAGTTCAGATAATGGTCAAGCATTAGCATTAGACACAGACTAAGGTGATGAGTTATCAGATTCCTAGTTTTCCTGCTGGTCTTTGAGTACTCCCTCCATATTTTGGTGTATTTTTTTATTTAATTTGTTAACTAGTTGATTAGTTGTTTCAGTGGATAATGGACCAAAACAAGAAAGGCAAAAGTACTCCAGGACCAGGGCTAGGACTACACTGGACAAACCAATAACTGATTGTACACTATAAACCTGGCTTATAGTGTTGCCTTAATACTTTTAAGTTCATAGGATGTTTGATTTACACAAAACTTATAACTGTAAACTAATTGAATTATTGAAAATCACAACACAAATAAATAAGTTGACGATAACTAAATGTTTATTCAATTACTCCAATCTAATTAAGCTATTTATTCATTTTAAGTATTTGAAACTCATAAATAATTGGCTACAAATTAATCTGAATGACCAATTTTAGGAGACTCTCATTGAGTCAGAATCTCCCTTTTCAGCAGACTCAATTAGAATCAGAACAGCAAATTCAGAAGAGTCAGCATGCTTAAAAAGTTTGTGAACCCTTTAGAATGTTCTATATTTCTGCATAAATATGACCTAAAACATCATCAGATTTTTTACACAAGTCCTAAAAGTAGATAAAGAGAAGTTAAATGAGAAAATATTATACTTGGTCATTTATTTATTAAGGAAAATGATTCAATATGACATATTTGTGAGAGGCAAAAGTATGTGAACCTTTGCTTTCAGTAACTGATGTGACTCCCCTTTACAACAATAACTGCAACTAAACATTTCTGGTAACTGTTCTTTAAACATTCTTTGGTAGAACGACTTGTGTGTTTAGGGTCGTTGTCTTGCTGCATGACCCACCTTCTCTTGAGATTCTCTTCATGGACAGATGTCCTGACATTTTCCTTTGGAATTCTCTGATACAATTTAGAATTAATTGTTTCATCGATGATGGCAAGCTGTCCTGGTCCAGATGCAGCAAAACAGACCCAAACCATAATACTACCACCACCATGTTTCACAGATAGAATAAGGTTATGCTGGAATGCAGTGTTTTCCTTTCTCCAAACATAACACAAAACAGAACAAAAAGTTCTATTTTGGTCTCATCCATCCACAAAACATTCTTCCAATAGCCTTCTGGCTTGTCCACGTGATCTTTAGCAAACTGCAGACAAGCAGCAATGTTCTTTTTAGAAAGCAGTGACTTTCTTCTTGCAACCCTGCCATGCACACCATTGTTGTCCAGTGTTTTTCTGATGGTGGAATCATGAACATTAACATTCATGTTATGTGAGAGAGGCCTTCAGTTGCTTAGAAGTTACCCTGGGGTCCTTTGTGACCACACCGACTATTACACACCTTTATCTTGGAGTGATTTTTGTTGGCCGACCGCTCCTGGGGAGGGTAACAATGGTCTTTCATTTCCTCCATTTGTCCACAGTCTGTCTGACTGTGGATTGGTGGAGTCCAAACTCTTTAAATATGGTTTTGTAATCTGCTTGCCTGATGAGAATCAACAACTTTTTTGAGGTCCTCAAAAACTCCTTTGTTTGTGCCATGATTCACTTCCACAAAAATGTTGTGAAGTGCAGATTTTGATAGATCCCTGTTCTTTCAATAAAACAGGGTGCCCACTCACACCTCATTGTCATCTCATTGATTAAAAACACCTGACTCTAATTTCACCTTCAAATTAACTGCTAATCCTAGAGGTTCACACACTTTTGCCTCTCACAAATATGTCATATTGAATAATTTTCCTCTGCATTCCAGCATAAAGACCTTATCCCATCTGTCAAACATGATGGTGGTAGTTTAGGCCTGTTTTGCTGCAACTGGGTCAGAGCGGCTTGCCATCATTGATGAAACAATGAATTCTGAATTACATCAGAGAATTCTAAAGGAAAGTCCATGAACTGAATCTCAAGAAACGGTGGGTCATGAAGCAAGACAAGGACCCTAAGGACACAAGTCGTTCTACCAAAGAACGGTTAAAGAACAGTTACCAGAAACGTTTAGTTGCAGTTATTGCTTTAAAAGGGGGTCACACCAGATACTGAAAGCAAAGGTTCACATACTTTTGCCTCTCACAAATATGTCATATTGGATCATTTTCCTCAATAAATAAA
>BRDA01003484.1:0-12260 GCA_036984385.1 Crenuchus spilurus
GGTAATAGTGCACAGGTCAGTGTATAATAAAGCTGTACAGTAGGTAGTAGTGCACAGGTCAGTGTATAATAAAGCTGTACAGTAGGTAATAGTGCCCAGGTCAGTGTATGATAAAGCTGTACAGTAGGTAGTAGTGCACAGGTCAGTGTATAATAAAGCTGTACAGTAGGTAGTAGTGCACAGGTCAGTGTATAATAAAGCTGTACATTAGGTAATGGTGCACAGGTCAGTGTATAATAAAGCTGTACAGTAGGTAGTAGTGCACAGGTCAGTGTATAATAAAGCTGTACAGTAGGTAATGGTGCACAGGTCAGTGTATGATAAAGCTGTACACTATGTAATGGTGCACAGGTCAGTGTATAATAAAGCTGTACAGTAGGTAATAGTGCCCAGGTCAGTGTATGATAAAGCTGTACAGTAGGTAATAGTGCACAGGTCAGTGTATGATAAAGCTGTACAGTAGGTAATAGTGCACAGGTCAGCGTATAATAAAGCTGTACAGTAGGTAGTAGTGCACAGGTCAGCGTATAATAAAGCTGTACAGTAGGTAATAGTGCACAGGTCAGTGTATAATAAAGCTGTACAGTAGGTAATAGTGCACAGGTCAGTGTATGATAAAGCTGTAGAGTAGGTAATAGTGCACAGGTCAGTGTATGATAAAGCTGTAGAGTAGGTAATAGTGCACAGGTCAGTGTATGATAAAGCTGTAGAGTAGGTAATGGTGCACAGGTCAGTGTATGATAAAGCTGTACAGTAGGTAATGGTGCACAGGTCAGTGTATGATAAAGCTGTACAGTAGGTAATAGTGCACAGGTCAGTGTATAATAAAGCTGTACAGTAGGTAATATTGCAGAGGTCAGTGTATAATAAAGCTGTACAGTAGGTAATGGTGCACAGGTCAGTGTATAATAAAGCTGTACAGTAGGTAATGGTGCACAGGTCAGTGTATGATAAAGCTGTACAGTAGGTAATAGTGCACAGGTCAGTGTATAATAAAGCTGTACAGTAGGTAGTAGTGCACAGGTCAGTGTATAATAAAGCTGTACAGTAGGTAGTAGTGCACAGGTCAGTGTATAATAAAGCTGTACAGTAGGTAATATTGCAGAGGTCAGTGTATAATAAAGCTGTACAGTAGGTAATAGTGCACAGGTCAGTGTATAATAAAGCTGTACAGTAGGTAATATTGCAGAGGTCAGTGTATAATAAAGCTGTACAGAAGGTAGTAGTTGAGGTAGTCAAACAAATTCAAGCATTCAGATATCCAATCAGATTGTAGGCTTGAGTTTTTCAAACTGATAGTAGGATTCAGGTAGCCAATCAGATATTAGAATTGTATTAACCTGTTAGATTAATGGGCTCAACTATCAAGTAGTATGCGTGATTTTTTGTTTTCTGTTGACACTGTCTGTCCAGTAACTGACCTGTATTTGTATTACAATTTCTGTTACCCAGTAGAGTTCTGGTATCAAGACGAAAACCTACAATACACTTTTGAAGTGGACAAGCATGTTGTAAACTAGGTGCTTTGTTTTCTTTTACTACACTCCAACAGTCGTGACTGCAGTAAATGTTTCATTTCAGTCCTGTGAAGCCACTGTTTCACTGAGGCATCAAAGATAAAAAAATATGATCCCTGCATCCTAACATGCTTGCAGCACACCAGTAACACATCAAGGCATTTAGAGGAATACCAAACTGTCCTTCTGAACACTGCCTTAGCCCAGCAATCCAAACCATTCTCTCTAAATCCATGAATTTGAATGGAAGAGAGAGAGATGGAGTGGAAAAACGAGTGCAGGAACGGATGAGAACGAGAGCGTACGTGAAGTGAATAACAATAAGATGCAGATGCATTTGTGGAAACTCGAGTGGAGAGGCTGCGTAATTGATTACATTGAACAAGAAGCATGCAGGGGAGGGGCAAAACCTAAAGCATGCCAGATACATTTCAATTGATCAGTGTTCATTTTATTCAGCCTTGGGGTTGGAGGGGAACTGGCAAGACAAAACTAGATGCTGGCAGATGGCACTGATTGTTAACGTGAAGACACATGATACACACAGAGTAGCTTCGAGGGCTAATCAACATTTCAGAAGCAGAAAGTTCTGGAAGGTTATAATATTAGTCAGAGTTATGGCAGGTTAGCATTCCGCCTCCCTGCAGCAAAGAGAAATGATGAAACATCTTCAGTGGTTTATGCATACTGTAAAGTGCTAACATGCTTTGTGCAGCTATTCTGGCCTGCAACAACAAACCTTAGCTTCACTAAACTAGAAAGCAGGGATTACCCTGCTTTTATATAATGAAGCTATACTGCATAGTTATATAATGAATGCCTTTTTATATAGGCATAGGAATGATTAAATATAACTTGAAGACACTTTAAAAATATATTTTGAGTGTACATATTTAACATTTTCTTTCAATTCAGCTGCTCGGGTATTGACTCACACTAGATCCTGGGAACACATCACTCCTACTCTGAAACATCACTGGTTACCTGTACTTTACCATATACAATATAAACTGCTTGTGCTGGTTTTTAAATCTTTACATGGCTCCGCCCCTTCCTACCTGGGCAGATTACTGCAGCTATACTCTCCTGCTTCAATTCTTCACTTCTCTGATTCCCACATGCTCAAAGTCCCGCCCATCGAAGCTGTGTAATCATGGTGATGGGCTTTTAGCGTTGCTGGTCCCAAACCATGGAACAGCCTCCCTCTTGAGTTGCGCATCTGTCCGTCCATATTTAAGTTCAAAGCTCATCTCAAAACCCATTTCTTCTGACTGGCTTATGAGTCATTTTAACTCTGTGAGCATTATACTTTTAAATAATTCTTGTATTCATCTTTCAGCAAACTTCTTATTATATTGTACATTTTATTTCATCATTGTAGTGTCCTTTGGTGTCTAGAAAGGTGCTTTTAAATAAAATATTATTATATTATTAATTAAATTTTTGCAAAAATTAACAAAAATCAAAATCGGTAAAAATAAAAGAATAATAAGGCAATATCATAAATGACTTAAATCCAAACAGATTCAGTTATTATGCACTTACTGGTTGCTTTAAGGCTTCATTTTGATTCATGCAGCTGTTCAAAGACCTAGAAATACTGACATACCACGATATACTCTGTAAAGTGTATTGTGACATATTTTATTATAATAGTATACTGTCATATTGCCTACCTGTACTTACCATAATAGAAATACTGACCTGTCATTTGGGTTAACCTGGGTTCTAATTTCCTTACATTTGAAGTGGAAGGACATTTACACTTGAATATGGTGTTTTAGATATAGAAACTCACACAGGAAAAGTCAGACAGCAATATCAATTTAATGCAATAAGAAATTCCACTGATACTCCCTCGAGGGCGGTTTTCAACAGAATTAGAGGCCGAGATACTCAATAAAAAGAGTGAGTGAGTGGGAGAGAGAGACAGCGAGAGATGGAGAAGGGTCGTTTTACCTTGATAAGGTCACCCAGCAGTTTGTTGGCCTCAGCATACGCTTTCTTCACCTCTTTAAACTTGTTACCCAGACCCATGCTGTGGGCCTGGAAGTGAAGGTTGGTATACTGGCCTCCGGGGATTTCATTCTCATACACATCCGCGTTTCCAGACTTCATAGTAGCCGTGCAGTCAAAAGGAGCATACAGTCCACGAGTCACCTCCCAATACTCACTGTAGTCAAAGACCTTCTCCAGAGAGATCCCTGTGAGAGAGAGAGAGAGAGAGAGGGAGAAAGAAAGAGAGAGAGAGATCAGTAAGGTGAATTCTATTAGACAATAGCGACATAAAAATGCACTGTGGTGCCTGAGTCTGAAGGAGAATTGATTTTAAAACATTAAAATGAATTAAAATCAATAATAAAGTGCTTAAAATAAGAATGCAGAATACAACGTATTGTCCAATATAAAAATGACCCAGATGGGGACTCAAACCCAAGCCCTCAGTGCTGAGAGGTGAGCATGCTAACCACCAAGCCACCCTGCCGCCCCATGAGATATACCAACTATATAAAACATTCTATATGCATCAAACTGAATATGATTTAGTGAAGTGTGTTGATGTAATTTTTTGATTCTAAAATAGAACGTCAACCATCAGCACAAACTCACATGCAAATCTTAAAAAATATCTCCCAGATCAGGTAGTTAGTATTCACAGCTGACATTGTTGTGAGAACACAGGGTGACCAAAAGCTCTTTTGACTTGGACTCCATATCAATAGCAATTCTGTAATATATGAGAGTGAGTCAAAAATGATCCAAGCTTTAGATATATTCAAATTTCTGTAGGCTGTGATGTCTTATCAACACTTTCTCTACTGGATCACTGGCTCCATAGCAACTGCTGTGCAGGTTTGAACGTGTTACATCAGTTCATTTATGACTGCTGTGCAACAAAAAATGGCTGCCCCATCTATGATGTGCATGAAAGACGAGCAGCGTGCAGTGATTCATTGCAGAAGTGTTTGGACATCTGCAAAGAAAATTTCAATGGAATACTGTAAGGAAGGTGAAAGATCATAGATTTATCAATACAAGCCTGAGAGTTTGCCTGAGAATACAAGCCTCCCCTTTGTGAGTCTGGTTCCTCCCAAGGTTTCTTCCTCCAGCCTTGAGGGAGTTTTTCCTTGCCACTGTTGCCTTCGGCTTGCTCACATCGGGCTTAGATTCAGATTGTTTGATACAAATTATGTAAAACTGCTTTGTGACAACGCCCATTGTAAAAAGCGCTATATAAGTAATTTTTGATTGATTGATTGATTGATTGATTTTGATTGATTGATTGAAGAAAGCCATCAGCTGGAAAATTGATGATGACAGTTTTCTGGGTCCTCTGAAAGAAGCCATAAGACGACGGAGATTCATGCCAGATGAAGAGGTGAAGACAGAGGTACATTCATGGCTCGCAGCTCAGCCAAAAACATATTTTAATGAGGGAACATGAAGGCTTATTGATAGATGTATAAAGTGTATTGAAAAGCAGGGTGATTTTTATGTCTTTTTTTGAAAAATTGTGTATTTGTCTTTGCTGAAAACTGATTAAAATTAATTCTACAGCCAGAGCACAGATAATTTTTGACTTTTATTTTATGTTTTATATTTTATATTTTATATTTTTGTGATCAGTGTATTAAAATACTGAATCTGATGTCTGAGATTTGATGTTGCACTGGATAATTTCCAAAACAACTGAATAATTCAGAGATTTGAGTTTTATATCCATAACTGAGAAAGGATGATAGTGAGATAATCAGGAAGAACCAATTAAATAAATGACAAATTGAGCACTTATGAAGCGTAAAGCAGACATTTCTATTAACACAGCATTGAGAGAAATTAGAGTGGTTTGATAATGACCATGTGGCTAGCAGCAAACTGTTAATAACACAAAATTATAAGCAAAATATGAACATATTAGTATGACAGCATGGATAATGGGAGCTCAGTTTTCCTTCTCTCTCTCGAGACATTTGAGCGTGATACTGATCCACAGCCAAAGGTGTTCTGATCTCTCTTTCCAAACACACCATCAATCAATCAATAACACAACCACGTTAATGTCAGAGAACGGCAATCAATGCTGATTTAATTAAGCGCATCGCTATCAGCCCCACCAAGCTACGAACCATTGTATCCCTCTCACTCACACCTTTAAACACTAGCACAGAGAGCAACATGAATCTGTTATAGCCAGGCTTGTAGCATGGCAACACTGGCCACATGAGGAGGTCCCCACATAGAACCACTGCCCTGAAGGTACACCCTAAGGTTTAGCTCAGAGAACATTTTTAGGCCAATAAAGTGCTTTTAACAAAATGAAAATGCTTAAAGAGTAGAACAATGTCTTCCTTACAGATACACCTCAAAAACGATATATAATATCAACTGTTGTACAGTGTCCAGTCATTGCCTGTAGTGCAGATTCCATGCTTTTTGTAAGACTTATGTTCAGGTTGTCAAAGACATCTTCAGAGATATCTTCAAAAACCTCAAAAGTTCAATCATGGAAGTTGCTTTCACTTTCTGTGTCTCCCAATCCAACTAATCTCAGACACATTCAGTGGTGTTGAGGGCTCAGGGGTCTCCAATCTTTTGTTCTAATAACACCAGCAGTTTCTTTGATAGATACACACATTTTGATCTTCTCAGCAGTGTGCTTTGGGTTCTTATTAAATATTAAAATGAATCAATGAAAAGATGATCTCTGATTTTTGCACAGTATCGTAGGGAGTCACATATAGGATATATATAAGTTGGCACCAACCTGTCTTCAACAGGGTGTTCAACATTCCAGCTCTTTTCTCATTGTAATGGCTGTTTAACTACTGATGCTCTTCTCTGAATGTTCTAAAGCTTCAATGTCATAATTCTGTAGGTTTGCACTAAGATCGAGAGAGCATCACAGCTCCAGCTTAGATATTGGGAGGTGAGTGAACCAATGCCCTCTCATAGTTGGTACACAGATACACATACAAATGGGAGATCATTACTGGGAGTTTAATGGTTCACAATAATCAAAATTTGTTTTGAAATGATATTGTGGGGCTTTGATTCAATACATCAGATACTGTGGTTCCCACTACCAGACAGATGTTAAGCTGTTGCTGTTGATAAGCTGTTGTTCAATAAAGAAGCTGCTATAGTGTTGCTTAGTGGTCTGATATCCCAGGTGGTTGCTATAGTGTTGCTTAGTGGTCTGGTATCTCAGGTGGTTGCTTAGTGGTGTGGTATCTCATGTGGTTGCTATATTGTTGCTTAGTGGTCTGGTATCTCAGATGGTTGCTATAGTGTTGTTTAGTGGTCAGGTATCTCAGGTTGTTGCTATAGTGTTGCTTAGTGGTCTGATATCCCAGGTGATTGCTATAGTGTTGCTTAGTGGTCTGGTATCTCAGGTGGTTGCTTAGTGGTGTGGTATCTCATGTGGTTGCTATATTGTTGCTTAGTGGTCTGGTATCTCAGATGGTTGCTATAGTGTTGCTTAGTGGTCTGGTATCTCAGATGGTTGCTATAGTGTTGTTTAGTGGTCATCTCAGGTTGTTGCTATAGTGATGCTTAGTGGTCTGATATCTCAGATGGTTGCTATAGTGTTGCTTAGTGGTCTGGTATCTCAGATGGTTGCTATAGTGTTGTTTAGTGGTCAGGTATCTCAGGTTGTTGCTATAGTGTTGCTTAGTGATCTAGTATCTCAGATGGTTGCTATAGTGTTGTTTAGTGGTCAGGTATCTCAGGTGGTTGCTATAGTGTTGCTTAATGGTCTGGTATCTTAGGTGGTTGCTATAGTGTTGCTTAGTGATCTAGTATCTCAGGTGGTTGCTATAGTGTTGCTTAATGGTCTGGTATCCCAGGTGGTTGCTATAGTGTTGCTTAATGGTCTGGTATCTTAGGTGGTTGCTATAGTGTTGCTTAGTGATCTAGTATCTCAGGTGGTTGCTATAGTGTTGCTTAATGGTCTAGTATCCCAGGTGGTTGCTATAGTGTTGCTTAATGGTCTGGTATCCCAGGTGGTTGCTATAGTGTTGCTTAATGGTCTGGTATCCCAGGTGGTTGCTATAGTGTTGCTTAGTGATCTAGTATCTCAGGTGGTTGCTATAGTGTTGCTTAGTGATCTAGTATCTCAGGTGGTTGCTATAGTGTTGCTTAATGGTCTGGCATCTTAGGTGGTTGCTATAGTGTTGCACAGTTGTTTGGTATTCCAGGAGGGTACTGTAGTGTTGATGAGTGATATGGTATCCCTGGTGGGTGCTATGAAGTTGCTAATTGGTTGCTAGAGTTAAGTAGAATTATTATTAAGTTAAAAATAACAAACTGGATAACATGTTCATGGTCTTCAGATGAAAACCCAACAGCTGAACACTATCCACTGATGATGAGTACCTCTCTCCATACAAAGTGCCAATGTAAGCTACAGTAGTGTTTACAGTAGTGTTCACTAGCTTGACTACAGCAAACCATCACAAACAAGGAAGCCTAAACAGGGACTAGAACAACAAATAACCCCAAAGTCCCTGGAATGGAGGGAAAGGGCATAAACAAATGGTATGTTGACCATGTCCTCCAGATGGCTCACATGCCTGCAGACAAGCCTTTGGCAATGCCACAGTATTATTTGATGTAAACTGTTTGAAAGTCTCATCCTGAATTATGGAAGATATTTTGCTACACTCCTCATTATGTACACCACATTGTGACAAGTTATAAAAACGAAACGTGTATGTATCAGGGTGTGTGTGTGCCTGCATGTCACTCTTAGTCTTCAGCTAAATCCTTTACAATAAATGCAGCGGACAGCGACTGACCTAATGCCTTCAGACAATGTGTTGAAAAGCAGTATGAACCGTTGAGTACACACACACACTTACTACACACACAAGCCAATAGCTGGCAAAAGGGGTCAAATGCATGGCTCCACACCTTCCTCCAGCCCACGAAGCCAAGTTGTGCACTAAAATTTTAACTCCAGGGTCTTAACGACGGGTCTGTCCCAGAATGTCAATGCACTCGGTATGAGCCATCAGTCAGCTTCGGCAGAAATGAAAGCCAAATATGAGAGGGGGGAAAGTGAATGAGAAGATAAAGAGAAATTGAAAGAGAGGGAGAAGATAAAAGGAGATTCAGAAAGGGAGTAAAAGTAGGGAGGAAAAAAAATACAGGCCAACCAGAGCGTGGTTGAGGAACAGGGGATAAAGGCCTGCCTGGGGATCAGAGCCAGGATTTCTGAAGCGAGTCGCAACCCCTGACTGCGTGGGAGAGGAGAGGATGGAGGGAAGGAGTGAAAAGAATGACAACCGTGGACAGCCAGGGCTGGAGATGGAGAGTGAAAAGGGGCAGAAAGAGATGAAATATAGAATACAGAAGGAGAAAGTCTGTTTCAACCCAGTAGAAACAAAGGGATGAGGTTAATGAGAGAGACAGAGAGAGAAACAGAGATGGACATAAAGTGTCTAAAATGAGAAGATGGCAGAAGCAAAACATTGAAGATGTGAATGAAGAAAAGTTAAAGTGAAACAATATTAAACGAATGATAGTAGTAATAAAAGTGGTGATATATATGTATTACTTGTATATATACATGATTACACACACACACACACACACACACACACACACACACACACACACACACACACATACTGCTGTAAGATGCTCGATAATTACACTCTTACAGGCCTGAAACTTCTGCCACAGCTGAACTGTACTAACTGTAAGTTTCCAGCTAGAACCACGTCCTTTCTGCACTAATGGGACAACAGTGTCCATCAACAGCTTAGAATGGCTTTATAATAATGTTCAGTTTCCAAATTAAAATGACACAGTCCAAAGGTGGACTACACATCTATGTATCTGGATTAGACAGGTTGGTAGTGTCTCTGTGAATCTGCCTCCATGTCAACATTAGGTTGACACGACAAAACAAGCTACACCTGGTCTGTCATAATCACTGTAATCCTTCAACCTTTGTGTTGTCTTAAGGGTAAAAATTACTCACCACTGTGCTCCTGAATGAATGTTACACTTTACAATCAACACAACACACCTTTTACACACTTAGAACTCAACCACACACTGTGTCTCAACTGGAAGCGAGCGACCATCTGGAGGACTGCATGATGGGTGTCCATCACCCAGGACAGAGTATCATATCGGGGCATACCCACATATACACACACAGACATACACATTCATTCACACACACAACAGGGTCATTTAGAGTAACCAATTCACCTGATCTCCATATTTTTACCAGCAGATACATCCCCTGAATACTCCTTTTGAGACTTTGATGACTTCAAAACTACTTTCTGTACATTTCTATGACTTTCTAAGACTCATACCAATAGTGTTTTTATTATTATTATTATTATTATTATTATTAATAATAATAATAATAATAATAATAATAATAATCATAAAAAACACCTCTATTCTAGTAAAGAACTATAGCTGGTGTGTTGTAATGAAAACAAAAGCTTTATTGTAGGGCTTTAGTGAAGGTGGCTATTTTTAACCCTTAGGACAAGAGAATAGAGAACATTAAGACTACACAAGTTGTGCATTATACACTGCTTAAAAAAATAAAGGGAACACTTAAACAACACAATGTAACTCCAAGTCAAACACACTTCTGTGAAACCAACCTGTCCAGTTAGGAAGCAACACTGATTGTGAATCAATTTCACCTGCTGTTGTGCAAATGGAACAGACAACAGGTAGAAATGAGAGGCAATTAGCAAGACAACCCCTATACAGGAGTGGTTCTGCAGGTGGTGACCACAGACCTTTTCTCTGTTCTCATCCTTTCTGGCTGATGTTTTGGTCACTTTTACATTTCGTCAGTTCTCTCACCATAGAGGTAGCATGAGGCGATGTCTACAACCCACAGAAGTTGCTCAGGTAGTGCAGCTCATCCAGGATGGCATATCAATGCGAGCTGTGCAAGAAGGTTTGCTGTGTCTGTCAGCACAGAGTCCAGAGCATGGAGCAGATACCAGGAGACAGGCCAGTACACCAGGAGACATGGAGGGGAACGTAGGAGGGCAACAACCCAGCAGCAGGACCGCTACCTCCTCCTTTGTGCAAGGAGGAACAGGAGGAGCAGAGCCAGAGCCCTGCAAAATGACCTCCAGCAGACCACTAATATCCATGTTTCTGCTCAAACTGTCAGAAACAGACTCCATGAGGGTGGTATGAGATTTTGAGTATGATTCCAAATCCAGACCTCCAAGGAGTAATAATTTTGATTTACATTTATCATTTTTATCTTATTTTGTTCTTAACACATTCCACTATGTAATAAATAAAGATTTTCAACTGGAATATTTTATTCACTGAGATCTACGATGTGTTATTTTAGTGTTCCCTTTATTTTTGAGCAGTGTATAAAGCATTGCTAGTTTAGATATTATGGCAAAAAATGAGTTTTTGCACTACAGTTCAGTTTCTTAGACTGAAGATATCTGACATATTTGTCAGTGTAAAGCTTGTCATGGGCGGAGCATGGATACATCACCTGGAACACAGCAGTAGAAGAAGAGAGAAGAAAAGTTAGAATAAGATAAATCAGAACCAGCACCAGATGATGAAAAGAGCATGCTGAGAGAAGACTGAGAAAGGAAGAGAAAAAGACATAGAGGTGAAAAAAGGAATGAGTTTGGATATGAAGGAGCCCCGGCAGGGAAGGCTTTGAACAGGAGGGTGAAGTAAACAGTAATGAAAGCAACAGGAGTTTCATTAATAAGATGCAGCCTATCCACTGAACTGTTACTTCTGTGTGGCTGTGTATACCGACAACTCCGACAACTCAATTAACTAACGCTCTTATATGTTATTAGGAGTGAGGGCGAGGGAGAGTGAGCGAGCGAGGCAGAGGGAGAGAGAGAAGTAGAGAGAGGGAGGCTGGGGGAGGTCAGGGACTGAGAAATTAGAAGTCCACAGTGAGCAAAGATGCTCATGAATAAAAACACACACGCAGAGATGCACACATGTGTATACCCTCACAATCACACACAGCTATCTATCCACTCTCCACTGCCTCAGAGTCTTTTACACACACAACAAGGTAACAATAAAACAAAGTAAATAAATGTGCTGAGCAGATGCCTGCTATTCTTTAGCATAATTATGTTTTTTTTCCCCTTCTGTTTGTATCTCACTCCCTCTCCAGCAGGCTCCCTCATCCTCATTCTCTTACTCTCAGTTTAAATCAGCGGCAGCAGTGGGTCTGTTTGTAGAGCTATGCCAACAGAGCAGCTCTAATAAGCTGATTTTGAGGCCTTCAACGCAGAGACAATCTACTGTCTAATTTATTCCGGTCTTCTCCTTAAATAACGTTTTCTCAAAGGTGTTATTGCATTTATGTTCCTATGCTGAACAAACTGCCTTCATAAGAATAAACTTACTACTAATCTAATGCATAGCTGTATTCAACCTGAGGGGCGGGTCCTCCTGGTGGATGGGGACAAGGCTGCTTATAGCTCATTAGTAAAAAACAATCTGTCATGTCATGTCACACGCCATCATCTCTTCTCGATGGTAGGCTGCACAGACGAGTCACTTCTCTCCAATGCCATCTGTCTCTGGTTGCTTGTAGCAGGCTAGCACCTGATAATCCAGTCCATGTCTTGATGTTATCCATCCAGGTTATTGTTGGTCTTCCACGTCTTCTGACTTCCTCCACAAGTCCAGTCATAACACTTCCTTCAATGCTCTCATGTGCTGCCTCATCACATGACCAAAGTAACGTAA